>JMFS01049741.1:0-10551 GCA_000699545.1 Podiceps cristatus
GGGGGGGGAGGGGGAGGGGAGGGAATCTCTTCAGTTCCACAAAATGACTGGGTTTTTTTCTTCTGTGGAGTATAGTAGACATTCAACAGACTATGCTGAAGCATCGGGATGTGTAAGCCAACAGCACTGAAATGGTGATGGATTTTCTGCCCATTTTGCTGATGGCAAATCCCCACAAAGCCAGACTAACTATTGCTTCTGGAAGCAGACTTCTTGTGTAGTTGCTCTCCTTCAATGCCATCATCTCCTCATCTGTAGGTTGGTTTGGAAGAGTCATGGGTATCCCAATAGTGAAAGAAGCAGGTTGGTTCAAGAACGCAGAGGTAATGAGCAGCACCCAAATGCTGACTCATGTCTCCCCTGGTCCAGGGGGGTGAGCTTTGTCTTTCAGTACAGATGACTCAGTTACTTCAGAAAGCAGCAGAGCACTCACAAAGTGCTAACAAATCTCTAACAAACAGAGGGGCTTATGGCTCATGAGTTCACCTCCCTGCATCAAAACAGTAATGCTTTACATTGCAGACCAGTGTTGTTCTACCAACTACGACAAGAGTTACTAGCTTCAAGACAGTGAATCAGAGGGAGTGAAGTAACCTCCAGAGGTGGTTCAAAGTAGCTTGAACTCAGAGTTAAGCTTGTTCATCTCAATGCAGAATTAATCTATCAGGTAGTCATAAACAAGGTCATAAGCTGTCATTTCTCTTCCTTCTCTCATAGCACCATATGAGTTTGGTCACATCTGTTCACTGAGGAACTTATGGCGTCATGTCTAGATGGACTATCAGCCAGCTGCGGCTCAGAGGTGATAAGCCCCTCTTCTCTCTGATGCAGCAACGTGATCAAGAGAGGTAAGCACCACAGTCATCAACAAGAAAAAAAAAATGGGAATTGGGTGCTCCTGAAGATTTATTGGGTGTGACATGTATATGAAACCCAGTTATATTAATCTTGCTATAGACTATAACAGCATGTCCCTGCTGTTGGGAGATTTCAATACTGCAGTAAAGCATCACAGACATAATTCTAATCTGTTCAGACTCGTATTCTTGAGCTTCACCTCAAGGCCTTGCTATCGCATCTGCAATGATTTCTATCAATGAGGGAAGAGGGACTACAAACCTGAGCTGTATGAGTAAGTCCTCAGCAGCTCCTGCTTTAATGACATATTCATGAAAATAAATTGGCAGGTGACAGGTCCCCACCTCTGAAACAGAAAGGTTGCTGCTTTAATTAAACTTCTTAATTGGCATGGCCATCTCCTCCATCTCCTGTGTCTCTGGAGTAAACACTGAATAAACATGGGATGTCACTGCATCCTTCTTATGAACAGACACGGAGCCATTTCAGAAAATCAATAACAATGATTAAGAGAGCTCTCATTCTTTGCTTCTACCTACATTTTACTTTCCACACCAAGTGTATTGACTAAATGTCTCCTCCCAGAAAGTTATGTATACAGGCTTCCTGCAGACAGCACCAGCAATGTTTCTTATTAGAAGCAGGTGATACTGCTCAAATTCCTAGCAAGCATCTTCCTTTACTGTTTGCAGTACAAGCTTTGTGGGGTCTGGGCACAGTACAAGGCTGGCAAGAGATATTCTGTCCTCAGAGACCTTCTGATCTCCAAGACAGACACAAAGTGGCCGTGGATGGAGAAGTGATACAAATTTTCTGTGCATGGGGAGCCAAGTGGTAGGAGAGGGCATACGGCTTCTGGTTGAGGATGGAAACCCCATAGTAGGGTCTCCCTTCACTATCCTGTAAGCAGAAAATATCCTCTGAGAGGTCAAGCCAGCCACCATACCATCCCCCAGCTCAGTAGATCTGGAATTTGGGAGGCCATCGTTGTGGTATCTGAAGAGCAGCCATAAGAAACAGCCCAAAGAACACCCCCCACAGAACATGTAAAACTTTTAAAATCGATGAAGGCTTGTTGGCCCAGCCTTCCTTGTCTACTCCAGCTGTTCCCCACAGTCCCGGTGATGCTCAGATCTGGGTTTGCGTCACACCATGATACAAAGCAGATGGAGCTCAGTGGTGAGTCTGGCTCCCGATACTCAACTGCTTCACAGCAGTCTTCTTGAAGAGATTTTTTCTTTTTCCTTTAAATCACTAGTTGACCCAGATTAGGAGCTTTTACTGTTGGCAACAGTGCTTTGTGTATTACGGCATTTTTACTTGAACGTATTTTTTTTATATCTTCAAAAAGTTTTATTTATTCATCAGACTTTTATAGATCATTTTTCTCATAAAGGCGTAGGGAGAAGTGTCACAGAGTTATTAGTGAAACATGCTCCAACAAGTGGCAGAACATGACTATATCTCCTTTTCTTAAATGGGTTTGAATCTGTATGAGGTTAAGTTAACCAAACCTTCATCACCTCTCCTCATTGCTCCAGTGAACACAGACCACTGTAGTCGAACCTACTTACCTGCAAGGCTCAGAAACCCGCTGAGCTTTTGACAGCTTCGCGGGTTGCTGCATGCCAGCCGAGCCAAGGTGGCTTTGCTGCTGTAGTCCCAGTGTGCCCTTCCAGACGCATCTGGAGGGATGTAATGTGACTGATTTTAAACCTCATTAGAAGAGGTTTACGCGATGTTGAACATGAAGATGTCTGCAGATGGGTGCATGAGCTCCGCTGGCATCAGCTGATGACTGGTAATCCATTGAGCTTTTGCAACTGTGTGTCCAAGTCCTGAGGGGGTGTGTGTAAGTATATATATAAGTATGTGCATATGTATGTATATATAGCAGAGTTGCAGCAGGGCTGAGGTTGGAAGGGATCTCTGGAGATCTTCTAGTCCAAACC
This sequence comes from Podiceps cristatus, assembly GCA_000699545.1. Lineage (NCBI taxonomy): Eukaryota > Metazoa > Chordata > Aves > Podicipediformes > Podicipedidae > Podiceps > Podiceps cristatus. The sequence continues at coordinate 2,811 of JMFS01049741.1, forward strand.
CCTGTTCAGAGCAGGGTCAGCTTCAGCAGGTCATTCAGGGCCATCTCCAGTCAGGTTTTGAAGGTCTCCAAAGACTGAGGCTCCACAACTTCTCTGGGCAACCAACTGTGCTGGCAAAGCAGCACTTGCTTTAATAGAAGCTACGTGACCACCACAGTCCTTTGCTCCCATGTGGATGGCCAGGACAACGCCTCTGCCGCTCTGCTGTCCTCCGGTGATGGAGGCAATGCTTTTTGTGGCGTAGATACAATGCTGAAGAAATGTGCTCAATGTATATGCAAGCTCTCACCCTCAGAGCTATCAAAGTATTTAGGAGCCTTTATGCTTTTGAAATCAACTACGCCTAAAAGACCTTTGTAGATGTGGACCCTGTTTGTTAGGCTCCCATGATTGTAGCCTGTACTTCCCATGTTCTTAATCACATTTTTTCCTCCATGTGGCCCAGGATATAGGAAAAAAAAAAAAAAAAAAAAAAGAGTTTAAATGATTTGTCCCTGTCTGAGACACAGCAGGGACATCAACTTGCTTCACCTGAGCCCCAGACCTGAATCATTGGTTCACTTTCCAGCACTATTCCAGTATCACCTGTAAGCAATTGGCAGCTTTGAAGAAAGGGCAGTTAACACATGCACCTGGCTTCAAATTGCAACTATTATAAATAGATTCAAGCTCTTGGGTCCAAATAACCCTGGATCTGAATGCATACTTTGCAGCCGATGCCTAACAAGCAGGAGGGATTTGTAAATTCTGTCTCAGGAGACATCTCAGAGCTACTGTCAGTCCTACTGGAGGATTTCAATGGTGCTGCTGATTTTGCCTTTTAGGTCATTAGGTCATGAATAATAACAGATAAAAACTAAACTATGCAATGTTATGACTATTGCAGACGGGGGCTGAATGACTTGGCTAAAGGCGAGTGTCCAAAGGAGCACTGAAACAGAGCAGCTGCTTTGCTTTGCTGCCACTTTTCCTCCTCCTCCGCAACAGTTGGGGCTTCTCAACTGCTCCCCAAATCCCTAAGAGACACCTCCCACTGTGAGAGCGCAGGAGGTACTGCAGGGCAAAATAATTCGGTTTTGCTGTCTTTTGACGTGCAAAGACCCTTCTCTGACTTCTCTCACATGGGTATGTATTTCCTATCCAGCTGCAGGCTTTGTGTGCTGTATATATATTTTATACTATGGAAACACCTCTGGGCTACATAAGAGAGGGGAAATGCCCGAGGATGTGTCTATAGAAGCTGGATGAGCTAGAGTCTGATTGCGCTGGACACTGTACGAATGCAGTGCTGCTCAGACACAGTGTGGGGACAGCTGAGCTCTGCCAGTTAGGGATTTGGACTGCTCTACCACAGAGACTTCCGTAGAGCAAATGTAGGGCTCCTACAACAGATTTCCTTTTCTTAATTACTTTTTGCACAACTGCTTGCAAATAGCCCAAACACCTTCCAGGATCTGTAGACTACAGGCTGAAAAGCACTGGTTTAATAAACAAAACGCTGCTAATAGCTGAGACAAGCAAGCATGGAAAAAGCATAAAGTAAATTGGATGTGCAGAGTTATTAGCCAGAGCAATTATCACAGTTTCTTGCCTTCTAAACCATCTTCAGGTTGCAGTTTATTACACACACTATGGAACTCATTTTTTTATTTATATTTTGTTTTTTTCACATGCTTTCATTTCCAATAATGTGTGAGAGGCCAAGTCTTTCAGAAAGCAGTATGCTCGAGCGGCTATCCAGGGGCAAGCACAGCAAGCACATGGACTGGATGACCTTTAAAGGTCTCTGCCGACCTAAACTATTCTATGATTCTATGATTTGGCACTTGTGCATATTGTAACACCGGTTTCTATTAGCAGCCACGCCTCATCTAATGTACACAAGGGCTGTGGTCAATGAAAGAGCTCGATGGATGGTGGGAACAATTAGGCTCCCCATCACTTCTTGTGGTCATTATTGGCAGGTTTTCCTATGAATTATTTAGGAAGAGAAGAAGCTGGACTGGGGGCCCTCGTGGGTCAGTGGGGCCAGTCTCTGCTGTCACAAACCACCATGTCACCCATATTCCCATGTGTGCAGCCTTCACCTCTTAATCAGGTTTCGTTTCTGTTTCCAGTGCTCCTCCTGCAAGGTTGCAGGTGAAGCACTTTTGTCCAGGGATTAGAAAACTCCTTTTAGCTTCCAGTCTAAAGTTATTTGTGGCTGGTTGATACACGTTTGTACAGGTGCCAACAGTTGCCTTTAGCTTATGTGGTTTTTTCCTTTCTCTGGTGTTTAGCTCCTTCATGTATTAACAGACAGTGCAAGTCAATCGCTTCTCAGCTCGTTTTGCAAGACTAAACTGGCTAAATTCATTCAATTCCCTCACATTGGACATGTTTGCTGCTCTGTCCAACGTCTTTTCTTTTCATGCCAGCCTGCTCCAGTTGGAATGACTCTTTCTGGACTAGGGGAGGCCATGATTACACATATTTTTTCTGGAAAAGATTGTAAAGGAGCAAAAATATGCCTTTGCTCTTCCAGAAGTCTCTCTCCTGATGCAAGCTGTGACTGTATTTGCTGTCTTGTGCAAGCACGTTGCATAGGTCCTCATGGCCATTTTGCAGTTGACTAATGCACTCCACTTTATAGCAAAACAATGTAATTTCTTAGGCCACATCTACGGCAGGCCACATCTATGGCAGGCCAGTAAAGCAAGCCAGGGCCTGACGGCGTGGCATGGCTCGCATCCATGCAGCTCGACTCTCATAATCTCTAAACCAGAGTGACCTCATCCAAACAGCCTCTTGGAAGCATTCCCCGGCCGGCGCTAATCCCCAAACCGTGCCTGGGCATTGTCTAGCAGGAAGCTGGTCAGCCCCGGTCAAATGGTGCCAGGAGGCACATAAACATTTATCCTCGCCAATGGTCACAGGGCAGTTCATAAACCTGCCCTGTCTCGGTTTAATTAATTAGTGTAGAGGGAGCCTTAGTGCATGACGGGCACTTTAAACTCTTCATTCCAGGTCCACTGTTCCAGCTCTCAAACATAGCGTGTTTTTCCTTTATGATATTCCCAATTCACTGATGCCTCCCAACTGTGTATTGTCTGCAAATGTCATTAGACCCTGCTTACTTTTTGTTCCAGAAGAAAACTAAGTAAAACTGGCTCCAAGGAATTTCACCCATTATGTCCCCCCGCTCCTATCATTTTCCTTTCAGAAGAACCTGTTGTGTTTGTTCTTGGCTATTTCCTGACAGACCCTCAGCTCGAATACCAGTCCCCACTTCTTCTAACACAAACAATAATTTCCCATGTGGCTCTTTTATCAAAAGTGTTGCTGAAGTCCAGACAGATTAGATCTAAAGCATTTCCCATGTCTAAAAAAGCCCATGGAGTACTTTGTTTGCTCTTTTTTTTTTTTTTTTGTCTTTTCTTATCATCAAAAGCTATCAAGTTAGCCTGACTCAAGTGACCTTGGTAAAGCCCTGTTATATTTTTATCATATTTTTTCCTTTACTTCCATGTCTTCAGTCCTTCCTTCAGAATTAGTTTACATGTCATCCAAAATTTGTACTGAACATATCCAGCCCTTTGTCTCTGAATTCATGTGAATTAAGTCCCCAAGCAGTCTCTGTTACTTGCATATCCCAGCCTCAGGTGGTCTGAAATTCTCCCTGATGCTTGAGGACCCTCAAGAAATGAGGTCATTTCAGGAAGTCTACAGTGGGCAGAAACAAAACTCAGAGCTGGAGCTAGATCAGGCCTGCTGATCCTGAGGCTGCTCATTACCTCTCTGGAAACCCCCACCTTTTAATGGGAGCAAGCGAGCTGTGTAACATCCCCTCGTTTGGTGGGCTCAGGAAGGAAAAGTGATGGCTGCAGGCAGCATTGCAGTGCCTGTGCAAAATGGCAAGCGCAAGATGCAAGTATTCACCGCTCACCGTGATTTCACCCTGTCCGTGTTGTTGTGGGAACATCCAGCCTCACTTTTACTGAGCTAAAGGAACCGTCAAGGGAGGAAAAAAAATCAGTTGTGGGCTAGTCCCCTCCATATTTAGGATTTAGGCAAAGGCCTCCTTGTTTCTCCGTGGGGGTGTTGCAGTCCATCCCGAGCCCCCAGCTGCTGCGCCTGCCCTGCTGAGCGGGGCTGGCCGTGCTGCGCAGCACTGGCTGCAGAGACACGCACCCCCCTCCCTGGGCACCCATGGCTTTGAAAAGATGGATGTGCGAGGACACGCACGGCCAGCACTGACACTGCTTAGCACAAAGCAGGAGAAAGGATGGTGCCTGCTAGTTTTATGTGAGTTTTCTGAGAACTTCATCTGGAAATATCCTCTTTGGTCAGGATCTGTGATCCCCTTCCAGGGAACTTGATTGTCGTCCCTGGGGGCTATGCCAAATACTGCAAGGACTCCTGCTCGATTTATTTCAAGTCTTCTTTACTTCAGATTTCACTTTTTGCCTCTGCTGGCACACCTGTCCCTCAGCCACCACCATTCCACAGCCTTCTTTATGTATACATGTATGTACAAAAAATATATGTACATACACATACATACATATATATGCATACCGAATCAATTTATTTCAAGCAATCCTCTGTCTCCTTTTCCACCCAGTCCAATGCACACACAACAGCAATGCAACAATGCAAAAGTCCCAGCAGCTGCAGGCAAGCTCCTTCCCCACATCTCCGGAAGGCTCTGCTCCAAAAGTCTGCTGGTCTTAATCTGGGACAAAGAAGCACTTTCCCTATTTAGCTGGAGGGTAGCTATGGCAACATGGCACAAAGACATCTCAATAGCTGGCTAAGGCCCGGCCAGACACAGTTTGCTGGTACTTAAGCTCTGCTTCGTTTACAAAGGCGATGTTTATTACCTAGGACTGGGCCCCTGGCTCAAAATGTCCAGTAGCTGGAAGTGAAAGCAAGTACTGCAACTCCCTTGAAAAACGGGACATTTTAGGGATGTCCATGAATAGGTCTTGTAATGGGTAATGAAAGAAGCAGCGGAGAGGGAGGGGAGGAAATGAATGAGAGGAGACTGCAGCAGCTAAAGGGAAGCTCATTGCAGGAGACTGGGCAAAAGGGCTCTGAGTTATGGCTTGTCTGTCTGGGAAAGCTGCACTGATACAGCTCTCCTTTTTGTCTCAAATGAGCTGTCTTGTGGCCACACACGAATTGTCTCACATCCCTTTGGCCTGCCTTTAAATGGAAATGATGCCTTTTTCATGCAAGAGCGGAAAAAAAACCGGGGTGCAGCCACAACAAAACTCTCTGCCGAGTACCTACCATCCTCCACATGTAGTTATCGCTGCCCTTGGAGATTATCAGAGGCCTGTTTTGGAAAGCTGTTGGGAAAAAATGGCTTGTAAACACCTCACACGTAGCGCTGCACCAGGGAGGTCTGCTGGGGAGCACCAGCACCACTGCAAAGGAGCCATACTTTGCGTCCAGGCATAAAGCTCACTCCTGCATGAACCCCCTATGACGTTTTCTTTCCTCACCTATTTCTAACAAAATTAGACACTGTTTCAACCTCTGGGCACTGGTAGCACAGAGCTCACCAGATCCTTCTCTGCTTTTGCTTAGCTCTGGCTGAAGCAATCCCAAAACACACTAGTCATGAAAACCGAAAGCAAAGGGTGGTGGAGTTGCCTGCCTTGCTGGCCACAGGGTGTTGGACACAGAGGCCTAAACCAGCAAGCATCTCTTGCCACTGGCAGCATTCTTCCCTCCAAAATCTTGCTGTGCCCCAGACTACAAAGTTGCCTGGGCTTGCATGTGTGGGCTTGGCTGTGTAGGGTGGGAATATGGCTGTGGCATAGTGTTCCTTGGCCCCTCATAGTCCTGGCTTCATCCAGCACGTGTCCTCAGCAACCCCGAGCATCTCTCAGGGAACACCCTCCTGCTCTGTCCCCCGCCCCCAACATGTTTCACCACGGTGGCAGAGCCAGGATGTGCTGCCTCTTCGACCAGCTCCACCACCTTAACAAGCTCATTGCAGGCAGCCACTGGTGCAGGCCGATGGTGTTAGTGGTTGTGGTATCACCACCGATACATGCAGGCACTTTCCTCCCCAATTAGTTTCCTTAAAAGCACCACGGAGGCCGCAGAGCCGCCAGCCCCAGCGCAGGGCCATCTGTCTGGCGTTACCGGCCCCATCACCTCCTGGTGACAAGTATTTCAAGAGTGACAAGCCAGCTGGTGCACGGCAGTCACCGCGCTGACAGCAGAGCTGTCCTTGGGTGCTCTGCATGCTCCGTGCCTCCACCTGCTCTCCCTGGTCACACATGTTAATCGTAAGCGCTGAGGGGTGGGAGCTGGCCGTGCTGCTGGATGAGCCTCCCCTCTCCGCGTCCCCAGCCCAGCCGGAGGCTCCAAACACATGGCAGGGAGGCAGGGAGCCGCGGCACGGCCCCGCTGCACCCCGACGAGGCAGGCAGCACCAGCTGGCAACCAGCCTTTGCTGACGACATCCATGCACCGAGCCTTGGTGTGTCCAGGGCTTGCATAGCCCTCTCTTCTTGAAGGAGAGCTGGAGGCGTTCAGAAGATGCCCATCATCTCACAAAGCTACCAGCTCAACTCGGCCTTGCGAGTGCTTGAGTGTGATGTATGGCTTGCTCCAGGTTACTGGGGAACCACGCATGAATGCAGGAGGCTCAAAGAAATCTGAATATGATGCTAGCAAATAGCTCATGTATCTGCTGCTGCAGAAGGCCGATGTAGCAGCAAGCTGTTTGCAAGGCAATGGCCATTCATCACTCAAATATATGCTAATATATTAGAATGGATAGTTTATATTTCATTTATGCTTCTCTGCATTTCCATGTGTAACCTTCTGCTATTGAGCCCAACAGGCTGTAGTCTTATCTGAAGTAAGAAATAAAATTAACTCTGATTTTAAGTGTAAAGTTGGCTGCTGCAAAAAGCATGACACTCTCTCACACCCTGTTTCATGCCGTTTGGCTGGCAGCACCAGTTCTGAGAGCCGTGAGGCTGCTCACTGCTTACACCCGTGTGCAAGCAGCTGGCACCTGGGCTCCTCTCCTGCTTCTCGCAGTTGTTGTGGTGGCCCCAAGCCCTTTAATTGAGGGCTCACAGGGGCCTGCCCTCTGCCTTACCCCAATAACGAACCATCGTCTTCTCCTGTAGACCCATACTCCAGCTTTCACCAGAGCCTGCCTGAGCCATTTCAGAGTGCTAATGCCATCGCAGACCATTTGCTTGTTTGGTTGGGTGAGGGTGCTGAAAAGTCTGACATGCCCCAGAGCTGGGTGAAGGCGGGGAGAGGAGGCAGGGGAGGGAGCAGGACACCTGTGAGACCCACTCAGGCTGCCATGAACCTGCTCACAGCTGTATGAGGGGCTGAGGATAAGCACTGAGATGACCTCTCCCAGCTCCTCAACTTGCTGCTTTGCCTCAGGCACATTCCTGCCTGCCATACTGGCAAAGACATTTTTTCTGGGCAGCAGTGAAGTACCCGTTACGTTTTTTCTCTTGCTCCCAGTGGGACCAGGACCCAGCTTTTCAAGACCTTTGCCCAGCAGCTTCGGCCAATTTTGGTGCAGAAGCTGTAAAGGTGCTAATTTACAACAAACTCCATGAGACCAAAGCATCAGAAGAGGGGGAAAGATCCCCCTGGCAAAAAAACCTATGGGAGTTTTTCTTTGAATGCATACCAGAGGGCAGGACGCGGTGAGGGACCCTGACACCCACAACGTTGGTTGGTATCATAGAATCATAGAATCATAGAA
>JMFS01049745.1:0-15572 GCA_000699545.1 Podiceps cristatus
CTAACCCGGGCTCCCGGGAGGCAGCAGACATGCTGCATCATGTTTTACTGTTCAAATCCAAAAATTAAATGGCAGTTTATTTCAGTTGCTCCTTTCCATTCACTGTATTTTGCTCCCATCTATTTCATTACAGGGTTTCCAGGCTGAAAGCTTAAGTAGTATTCAGAGAAAATGGCAACGTGATTTTTTCATCTAATAGTAGTCTCTTACTTAATAACCCTTTTTTTCCAGAACACATTGCTTTTCAACTATTCTATTTAATCAAGCTCTTAACATAATATTTTCCTGTCAAAATCTATTCTATTTATCTGAAGTCTTTAACCCCTCTTCCCCAACCTTTGCTTTTTTCCCCCGCCAAACTATTTTCCTCGGCACTCTGCTGCTGCCCCTACACAGCCCTACCAATCTTTCAGGCTCATTCCCTGCTAACCATTCCTCTTCCCTCACCTCTTCTAGTCTTCCACCACCATTCAGCTCCCTCACACCGCACTCCCAAGACAATGAGCCAAGAAAAACCCAACTTGCTCCCTTAACCCGGCCACCATGCCAGGAACCAGGTCCCACTCAACCCAGACCAAGGGGTGGCAAAGGGGGCAGAGGAGATGGCAAGGGGTGGTGGGGAAGAGGAGGTGCTAAAAGCATGGGGACTTGGCTTCAGTTGCTCAAGAGGAACCAGAAAACAGCCATCCCATATGTCCCTTTCAATTTCCAGGGCTTTAAACCCATCCCTGAGCTCGGTACCCCTCTTCCACCATCTTGGTGTCCCACTCCCAGCTCAGCGCCATCACTCCATGCGCTCCCCTTCTCTGTTCCCAGAAGACCCTGTCCACCCAGAGGCCCTACATTTAGCTAAAAGACTTGAAACACAAAAGAATGAAGGCTTGAGAGTAGCAGACAAATTACAAGGCCAAGAGCCACAGCACAGGGAGGTCAGCATGCATGCCTGCTTTTATTTATAGTTTTTACTCGGTGCTTTGTTTTTCCTGCAGTTAAGAAAGATGACAGAGTTCGAGGTTGCAAATGTTGTCACAGGCACACAAAGCGTGATCAGACGAGACATTCAGCAGTGATGCTGATGGGTGCTTTCCCATTTCTCAAGAGTTTTTCTTTTCCATTTTATACACTCGCTTCCAGTTCTCTATCCTAAATGTTTAAACTAGGACCAGTCATCCTCTCATACAATTAAAGGCTGCAAATATGGAAAACAGTCCAAGACTTTATATGTTACTTTTTCACAGGATGCACAATAAATTTACTATTCCCACATGGCTGTGCTCTAGCTAAAATCAGTGTCAGAAAAACACAAAGATTTCAGGCAAATACAAATAGCCTTAGATATGCCTTTACCTCAGCTATGAATGTTTTCTTTAAATGGGAACCCTGGATAGAAAAGAGAGTGAGAGCATCCCAGGATGATAACTGCATTGTCATTAACCTTGTGGAAACCACATTTGTTATACTGCGTTTGTGGCTTCCACTAAATGTGTCTAATTTCAAATGAGAGCTGAATATGCATATTTAAAAAAACAAAACAACAACAAAAAAAGACAAAAAGCAAAAAAAAACCCCACAAATCCAAACCACTAGCACCAACTAATTTTGTTGCTCAAGACCTTAGCTATATTCTCTTTTTGTTGTTGTTTTACATCGCCCACAAAATAATGAGAGATACAAAGGCTGTAGAAGAGCATATGAGTTAACCTGAAAAATCAGAGCTTCTAATTACCCTGAGGTAATTGCAATATAAAAAGAAAAAAAAAAAAAAAAAGCGAGTGTGCAGGGTGAAGGTAACCAATGATTTTTTTTAGATCCTCCCACACAAACAGGACTAATTCCATGCCCTGCAGATGTTCATTTGTGTCCTCCTTATACTATGGAGAAATTAAAATACAGGGTGGTTTGCTGTATACTCTGCTTACAGTGTCAAGATAATTTAACTGTTTCTGTTACAGCTCTGCTACTTGCCTTCAAAGGGAAGAGAACAGCTTTAATGTCTACATTCTCCACCAGCCACGCCAGCCCCAGCACTCACACAACCTCATTTAATTCCTGCCTCACTGTGGAATGTTCTTTTAAGTCCGAGGCTCCTTGCTATATGTGCAGTGCTACTAAGTACTGGACTACAAATAAACTCTCTTAGGCTAAAGTCCAAGCTCTTAGGAATAACATGTGTTTGGAGATTTGGTGCTAACTCCTCCATAAGCTTCCACTTGCGTCTTTCTTCAAAACACTCTGATGACCTCATCCAGCTTCCCAAATATCACCCTCATGACAGCTACTGCTAAACACCAGTCTTCAGTTGGACAACACAGCATCAGCCCTCTCTTTCCAGACCTGTTTGGCTTCAAAAAGTCACAGCTGGAGCTGGTTCTTTGCATTGAGGCTTCTTTGCATTGAGGCTTCTTTGTGTGGCATGGGGTGGGAACGCAACCACCGGTTGCGTTCCCACCCCGTGCCACGTAAAGAGGCCTCAGAGAAGCCTTCTCCTGGCCAGGTGAGAGCTGAATCTTCTGGTCTCCCTCTAGAAGGTGCTCAGGACTGGGGGCAAATTGGGGCACATCCCAACTCACTCCTCCCAAAAACCTGCTAGCAGTCAAGTCATCCCTATCCTCAAGTCAGTCTCAAATAAAACACAAAGGGCAGGGAGAGAAAAAGGGAAACAAAACAAAAGCACAGCAAGTCCCAACCAAACATAAGGGTTTCTCTCCTTCATCTGTTTACTCTACTTACAGCCAAAACACAAGAGTTAAGCTATGCAGATGAGGAAGGGTTTCCAGTACCAGGGGTTTCCCAATGTTATTTGTCTAAGCAAAAGTCAACAAGCTACATCGAGGGTTTTCATTGCAAGGACAGCACTGAAGGAAGAAACCACAAGACTTCATTTCCTTTCTCCCATGTTTTTCAAACAGCATCTGTTTGTTCACTGCAGACAAAACAAAACACAGGCTTCTTCCCTCCCTTTCAACTAGAGATTAAGATACTCAGATAGACTTTAATATAGAGAAGCGAGTGACCAAAATATTTTTTCCAAACCCAAACAGCGTTTTTCTTCGCCACCGTCCAGACACAACATGGGAAGAGCCCTGCACCGCTCACCCAGGCTCTATGATCTCCTTCCACAGCAGCAGCTCTCTCCCAACAACACCATTTCTCTTCCTCCCAGCAAAGCTTAAAGCTTAGGTCAGGATTAAAGAGGAGGGGAAATGTCTGAAACACAAAAGGTCTTTTACTGGACACATCAAGTACAATATGAGAGACGGGAATGATAAAAGCCACAGGAAGACTTTCAGCTTCCCAGCAAAAAGTAGCCATTAAAAGCAGTCATCAAACCCAGGAGCCAAGCTAACCATGCGCAGGGTGACAGCCAGTCCCACCACTTGTCACTTGGTGAAATCACTGTCTACGCACTAATGCCTCAAACAAGCACTTAAATACATCTCGCTCCCCAAATTACAGAGAGGAGATGAGCGGGATGAACTGCAGGCCACCCACAATGGTCACTAATGATGCAATTTATTTCTAACAGATATGACATCGCAGGAACCAGCATTGCTGTTTGACTTGAGAAATGTAGAACACAGCAAGAACAAACACTTCTTCCTCCCTAAATCACCTCTTTCCCCTTCCCATGACCTTTCTCCTCTGCAATGGAGTAAAAGTTAGTTTTCAAAAATTGAAGAAAATGAGGAGAAAATGACGATGCAAAAATAAGACCTATAAAAGGTTGCATCTATTTGGCACAAATAAAAAAATAAAGCTTCAAAAAAATAAAAGTTTCTTTAAAAATAACAAACCAATTTCTATCACCTTTATCTTTTCAATGGCAGCCTTCACAGGAAAGATTTGGTCACTTTCTTACCTGATTCTGTAATTCACGACTGCTATACAAGCACCATGGCTGCTACTGAATTTACATGGAGTCACACCCAGGCAGTTATTCAAAATACAAATTACACAATCCCACACAGAAAACAACGTCTTTCCTGAATTATGGCTGCTTCCTAAAATACGGGCTGGTACTGGATGGCTAATTGCAGCCAAAAGCATGACCAACCCATGTCTATCCAAACCGCTTCAAAAGAGGGAGCAGCAGCAAGAGACTGCCAAGCAGGGACACAGCCCAGATTTTGAATGGAAGCACAGGTTTATTATTAGGTGGTTCTGATGCCTTGGCCACAACGGATAAAAATAAAAGCACGGAACTTCACAAACCCTCCGCCTGTCCTGATGCAAGCTGCTGCCCGTGCTCCGCAGGAAGGAGCACCCAGCTGAGGGGAGGCAGGCAGCGAAGCTGTGCTGCTCGGCAGCTGGGGTCCCACACGGAACGGCAGCCCCGGGCAAGAGGGCACAGACACCCAGCTGCCTCCCCCCGCCGCCGTGCGCACCACGGGCCCTTCCAGGGGAAAGCAGAGAGCACGGCCACAATCCAACAGCACCGTCACTTTCCATGGAGCGATGGCAGGTCCGAGTCGTCTGGCTTCAGGCCAGACTGGACTTTCCAGATCATGCAGCAGGCATGGAGACTTACGCAGGGAGCATGGGGTGTCGGGAGGGGAGAGCAGGGAGGGCAGGATGCTTTGCCGGGCAGGATGAAGAAAGCCAAGACCGCTGGTACCACTGCTGTCACACTGCGTCGTCTCCTCTGCAAACATTGACCAGTCTGCTCTCAGCAACGGGGAGTAAAATACCACCATTACAGCAAAGGCCTGGGGCTGGGCCAAAAAAACAACATGGGGAAAGACCCAGAACAGAGTTAACAATGTCACTAGGGTAAAAGATGCTATTGAGGATTATATCTGTAGGGAAGACAGAAGCAAACTAGTTGCTGGTAGACAGGCTTAGTTTTCCACGTATAAAATCTGGATTTCACTTTGAAGCAAAGAGAAAAACTACAGAGTTTTTTCAGGTAGCATCAAGAACAGTATATCTATTGTCTTTCTCAAATTCATCAAACAACTGCTCAGTGCTGCCTACCTCTCACCTTCCTTCCCCCCACTACAAGTGACTCCAATGACGCTTACTTTTGGCCCAAATAATTTTTGAGTTACTGAACTGCAAAATAGTTGGTATTTAAAAACAAAAGAATACAGTTGATAAGACATATCGCTTCTGAAATTCAGCATTCAAGAACAGCTTCAACAAAAAATATTCAGACTTTAGATTCCTTACTAAAAAAATCCATCTCTACATTATTATTTGTCTGCATTTAAAATTCCTATAGAACAGCTCTTAAGCTTGAGAAGTGCCTAATCCCACTACAGTTTTCCTTCACATCATCATCATATATCTTGTGCCCTGTTCTTAAATCTGAACACGCACTTCTCAAAGTCAATGGGCTTGAGCCTTGGACAAAAATTCTTGCCCAGGAAGCGGAGGTGCCCCACAGTTTATACCTCCCACTGGAGTTTGTGTCTGGACTCTACTGTTGGTTTCCTCACAGCCTTCCTGCGTAACCTTGGTAGTACCACTTCAGCCCAAATTCAGCAATATACTGAAGTACTCACTTCACATCATGCTTACGAGTTGAAAATCAATGCAGTAGTTGACGCAGTCATGACTTGCTGAAGGTCAGAAAGCAAAGTGGTGACGGAGCTGGAAACATAACAGAGACCTCCTGATCTCAAGATCAATTCCTTTAACCTCCAGGCCACATTTGCATGAATTAACAAGGGAAACAATTCATCTGCAAGTGGTCAGAATCATTTTAGAGATCAGGTAATGTGTCCCAGTTCTGTCATCATTACATTTGTTGGCTCAGAGCTCCAATTTCCACCCCCATGCCACTTGCCCAACAGTTTCTGTCCTTGGGAAAAGTAATCAAGTATGATAAGGATGACAATCATAATTAGCTTAAAATACAGGCCTGCTGGCATGTATTGAGAACATTTTAATATAAAGAGCTAATGTGAAGGGAGCAAGAATAAAGCAATAGAAATTTTATATTAATTGAATATGGATATTCAAACCCAAATTATGAGAAATGATCACTTTAGGAAGCAGTAGGAATTCCCTTTACATAAATTACTCCTTTAAATATTTAAAATCCCACTTCAACCTCAGTAGAAATGAATGTTTAATATCTGCTCTTCTGTAACCTGACAAAAGCATTCGTAAAATGCATTTAGCCCAGTCAGCCCCATCCTGCTCGCAAAATATGGGTGAGAGAAGATGGACAAAGACCAAATACGGTAAGAAACCACCCGGTTTCAGTCAGCTAGCTTTGCTGAACTAACTGTCATCAAGTAAATCACTTGCTAAAACAGAAAGGAGAATAGACCCAAATGCTTGAAGGTGACTCTTTGTAACAGCAACCAGTTATGAATTATATCACATTAGCACCACTTCTGTATTTTAGACATTTTCTTTTTCCAATACATTTGTCTATCTTCTGCCATTTTTCACAGTTAAGCAATTACTGGTCTGTTGGAAGGACGCCAGCTGTCAGTACTTCTGTCAAACTGACACTTCAAAAATATGTAAGAGTCCACATTTCTGATGATGAATTCCTTACTGCATGTGTGACAGGATAAATTACTGCCAGCAATACCTACACAACAACTCCATGGGTCAGCGGGCTTCCCATAGAGACAGGCAAGGTGAAAGGCACTGTCACAGGATGACAACTGTCACATTGTGGGATTTAAAAAGGGCGTTGTGGTTTTGTGGCATTTTTTAAAACTAAACTTCATTAAAATCCCAGCTACCAAATACTGCAAGCACTATGGCCATGCCCATTACATCAGTAACGCATGTGATGAGAATCAAGCACAGCCATGGGAAAGGTCTTCATCAAGGAAGCATGAACACAAGCACTAAGCTGTCTCTTTGACACAAGGGGCCAACCACTATTTATAGAATCATAGAATCATAGAATGTTTTGGGTTGGAAGGGACCGCTAGCGGTCATCTAGTCCAACCCCCTGCAGTGAGCAGGGACACCATTACCCAGATCAGGTTGCTCAGAGCCCCGTCCAACCTGGTCTTGAATGTTTCCAGGGATGGGGCATCCACCACCTCTCTGGGCAACCCGTTCCAGTGCTTTACCACCCTCATTGTAAAGAATTTCCTCCTTACATCTAATCTAAACCTACCCTGTTTCAGCTTAAAACCATTACCCCTTGTCTATCTCCATTGTCCCTACTGAAAAGATTCTCCCCATCTTTCCTATAGGCCCCCTTTAAGTACTGGAAGGCCGCAATCAGGTCTCCCCGCAGCCTTCTCTTTTCCAATCTGAACAGGCCCAAGTCTCTCAGCCTGTCCTCATAGCAGAGGTGCTCCAGCCCTCGGATCATTCGGGTATTCATGTTCCATTTCAGTTTGGGTGAAAAACTGATGACACAAGCCAGACACAGCCTGCCCTGTGCATCCACATGCAGTGAGGACACGTGTTCCCCGTGTCCCATCCCTGCTCTCCTCAACGCCACCGACATGGCGGGAGGCAGCTGCCCTTCCTGGCGATTCCCCAGCCTGCTGAGGAGCTGCTGCTTCACCAGCTCCCTCCCCCTCTCCCGCGTCCTCATGACTGCTCTGGGTGCTCTCCATTGCTCACAAAGACAAAAGCCACTGCATTTGCAGGGAGAGAAACCCCTCAGCCACACTGATCGAAACTCTCAGAGGACCAGTTGCAAGCCACCAGGCCTGGGTAAAACAATTCTTTGCAGGAGTTGAAACTTTTGATTTAAACATGCACTGATTTTGAATCCTCTTCCCACCCTACAGGCTCACATGTCAGAGATACAGATGCAGAGATTTTGATGCCACACTGATACAATACAGCTATCAAACCCATACCACAATAAGCAGGATGTTACACTTATCATAGTAGTGTCGGTTACACGTGCCTACTGCATAAGCTCGCCATGGAAATAACCTCTTAGCCTGCCCTAACTCATGTCCTTTCCAGCCCTAACCAGCACAACAACATAGCAAAATCCTGGTGGGTTTCCACTCCTTTGCCCTTCTTGCCGGATTTGTTATAAGTCACGCATTGCCCCACTGGGTGAGGAGCAAAAGACAGCTTGGGGTCAGCAAGCCGCTGAATAACAAAAGTTAATTTAATCAACCTCTTATTGAGCAGAGCTTGACCAACTAACCTATGCAAGTACCTGGCTCTTCCACTAGCTCTTTTGCTAACTCTCTCCTGACCAACTCATTAAACAGAGCAACGAAGTACCACCCAGGGAGGATGATTAAACTCTTTGCTGGAGAAAGCAAGGAACGGTCTGAGATCACTCAGTGAGCACACACTCGGAGCCAACAAGCAAAGACTGAGGAAAGAGGAGTGCTGGTAACTGCAGGGAAAAAAAAAAAACCAAAAACAAAAACAAAAACACCACACCACAAGGCTTTTCCCTTGTTCTTCTTATTGATTTCCAGTGCTATCAAAAGACACAGAACCACATCTAGAGTTGGTACAAATCTCAGCAAATCCACTGACTCTGACAACACTTTCTGTGACAAGACTACATGAATTTAAAGCAACTGAGATTTTGGTTCTAAAGCTTTAACAATTACAAATAAAAAAGGAACACCCTAAATTTCGGTTCCTATTTAAAAACCTACCAACTGCACCTGATACAACTGAAAATACTGACTTCACTTTCTACTCATCCAGACAAAAGCAAAAATGTGCTTTTCCCGAATCTAACACAAAGAACTGCATACTACTTAAAACAACAGCAACAAATGATTGCTGATACCAATCCTGCAGCTACCTTGCATTACTGTAAGCAAGCAGTTACTGTGCTTAAATTTTCTGGACAACCCCGTAACAGAGAAAATGAAACAGTGGTCACATAAGAACAAAATATTTAAAACAACAAAAAAAAAAACCCTGAACTATTTAAGTTAAATATTTGCCATGTTGATTCTCTCAAAACTGTTACTGACTTATTATTACTAATATAGGATAGCAATGTACTACAGGCAGCAGCCAAAATGTATAACTTTTCTAAAACCAAAACTTATGTAAAGTCCATATATAATTAATTTGGAAGACTACGAAACCACAATTGCAGGAAAGACATATCATACAAAAAAAGGATAACACAGCTTTTCTTGGAAATCCCACAAACTGCTGAAACACCTAGTTAATTCCAAAACAGGATTCCCACAGTAAATGACAAGCCACTGAAAATAGCACAAAGACCCTAAAATAGCACCAAAAACCTGACAGAAGTAAAGCCTCCCAGGGATGTGTTATGAAATGAATAACTACAGCTTCCCTAGATAACCACACAGACGATATAAATCACATTTTTAACAGGACAGAGCACCACAAACAAGTGTGAATCGATAAGGCTGCATGTGTACAAGCAAATGCTGAATGCTTTAGAGCAAAATCTGCGAAGGCAAAGCTCACAGTTGCTCAAGGCAACGACTGGAGCTCCACGGACCAAGGCAGTAAGGTGTGGTGGGACGTTATTCGGACAGCACGGTGAAGCCTGTCGGCACAGACACCCCTGCAGAAAACACTCTGACTTGGGTTTTGGGGGGGGAACAGGGAAGGATCTGGGTTGCGGCCTGGAGCCAGCACCCACATCGCAGCCAGCTCCTGCTGTCAGACCAGAGACTGAGCCGCAACACAGCTGCGCCTCCATCCCAGCGGGGAAGGGTCGGGGCTTGTTCCCACATGGGGTCTTGATCCAGCACGCAAAGAAAATGACAGCTAGGTCTCTGTGGCTGTATTTAATATGGGCCATAACGACCACAGATACTGTCAAAAGCCAGCTGAACGGAGGCCATACACAAACAATTAGATTTATGTAGATATGACTAAAGGGATCCTTATAATTCAAAATCATATATAGAAAATCTGAATCTTGGACTAATTCCTCCAAAACCTATGCCAAAAAAGGGATTAAAAATATTAATTTCATTTTTAGCAGCACATTGTCCTGCAGCCTATGCAACCAAGCTAGGGACACACACAAGATCTGAAACAGAACTGACTACAGCTTTAAACTAGGATAGCATTTAAAAACAAGTTCAGTGGGTTGAGTTCCATCTCCTCTCTTGATTCGGGGCATAACTAGAAAAATACTGACATTTCTTTCTCTATGTAATAAAAATAAACCAAGTAACAGCACAAAAAGGTAAATCTGGGATTTTTAAATTATTTACCAGGTTTCTAAACCTAAATTAAGAAAACTACTCTGATTAAAATACTTGGGATTCTTCTGATTTGATTTGCCTTGTTAAAACCTGCTATTGAAATAACACATGCTGTGAAACGGAAAGATACAGGATTCTGCCTTTAGCACATGAATTGAACTTGCTTAAGCTATTCTACAGAGATGGCCTAAGGAAATACAAGTAACACCAAGAACTGAATCATGCAAGATGAGAAGTACTAACAAGAGAAATAGTCTCTACAGTGACCTTTATTTAAAAAAAAAAAAAAAAAAATCAACAATTACAGCACTTAAAATACTGCAGCTTGCAAATCTAGACTTTTTAACTTCAACTACTACAGAGGAGCCTGTGATGAGGACAGAGGAGACGGGACAAGAGATCCCTTTATTGACTTACACAGGCAGAACCAAGGAAGGTAGAGGGCAGCGGGGAAAACAAGAGGAAAACCGACTAGGTAATGCACCAAGCGACAGCTGCGAGCCCAGACTTCTGTAACTGGTGAACAAGGCTTTCAGCAGCGAAACCAAGGACGTGAACCAAGATCCCATGCAGCAAAGGTAGGTAAGGACACTTCCAGGGAACACACTGGCATCAAAGAAAGGGCAAGTGCTTTCACACTGGCTGGATCACAAGCGCTGAACAGAGCCAGAAGTAAAAAGAAACATGAAAAAAAGCGTCTGTCATTATGGAGGAATGACAAGGTGTGTCGGGACAAAACGCTGGAGGAAGCACAGGCTGGGTTCACTGATAAAAAGACGACAGGCAGTGGATACACGCGGAGCGACGCTGCCAGAGCACAAAGCCAGAGTAGTCTGGGGAACCTGATAGCATATATCAGAACAGAGGCTAAAAAGGAGAAATAAAGGAGAAAGCTTCAGTGATCTACAAGGCCTTTTAAAAAAAGCTTTCTGAAAAGGAAAAAAAATCAAGCAAAAGATGCGGGCTCACATCATCTCCGTACCATAATCTGGGCAGGAACAAGAATGCACAATACATGCAAAATTTTGGATAGGAATGTAAAATATGCTGTAGAAGATAATTAATCCATCTAACTGGGTATCTCACAACTCACTCTGGCCTCTTCTATGTTTCTACAGAAAGCAAAAGTATCCAATTAAATATCCGGTGCTGGGCTGAACACGAAAGAGAAAATTATTTCCTAACACCCACCATAGTCTTTCAAGCTGCGAGCTTCAGCCAGGGTTATCATCTCAGCCTGCACCAAGGCAGTGTTAGTGGTGATCATTTCATTACCACGACCAACCAAAGGTTTAGATATTTGACCAGGGAACTCACTGTGAGGAAGAATACCAGACCACATCTCTTACACTTTTGACTTCAAACAACTTCTTTTATAAAAATTTTAATTTCACTTTGACAGAAGAAAGGCTGTGACTGATCAGACTGAAGAATGGTTTTAGGTTTTTTTATCTTTTTAATCAAGGTATCTCTACTCTTCTACTTCCAGGATAAAAATAGCCTGCACACCATGCACATGCTAATTCATTACACCCTCTTGCTCAGCATATATTCAAGTCTCTTTCAGAGAGATCTTTCCAGATCTCTCTCAGA
This sequence comes from Podiceps cristatus, assembly GCA_000699545.1. Classification (NCBI taxonomy): domain Eukaryota; kingdom Metazoa; phylum Chordata; class Aves; order Podicipediformes; family Podicipedidae; genus Podiceps; species Podiceps cristatus. Next base: position 11,706 of record JMFS01049745.1, read on the forward strand.
TCAGGCTGTGCCAGCCCTGGCTGTGGAATACCCACCTGAATAACATACATAACATCTCAAGAACTTACTCTGTGCTCACACTGGCTCCCTACTCTGCTTATCACCAAACTAATTCCTAGTGTATAGCTGAATTGCCTCCTTCTGGAAAATTATTTATTTTCCAGAACAGCTTCTTTTAAAGGAAGCTTCAATTTTGAATATCCAAATTAGTTACAGCCTCCAGGTCAGCTTTATTTAGCATTTCATTAACTTTTTCAGATCATTCTTTGCAGATTAAAGGAACACTTGAAGAACCTGCCCTCACAGCATAGCTCTCACCCTTCAGGTGTTAGCACATGGCAGGGCTGCAGCTTAGCTCTGATGAGCATGTTTGAAGAAACAATTTTAAAAATACTATAATATTTTACTCATGAGAAATCACATGGTAAGGAAGAAAACAGTTTCAGCTTTTTATACTTGGACTCTCACTAAAGTGGAACTTGTTTTTCCAGCCTGCATGGGCAAACTACAGTGAAACCTTTTGTTTTCTTTCCCTCAATTGCCAACGATTATAGATGCAGATTTTTAGTAATAAACACCATCTAGCCATACCCAGAATTATGCCAAGTCAAGCCCATTTCTGATATATTTCCCATAAGAGATGAGCAAACCCAGGTTACCAAGCCCTCCTGTCCCGCTAGACACAGAGCGTACCCCCTCCCTCATGGCACTTCAGAAGCTCAACCGCCTTTCCTTTACAGCTCCCATAGCTGTCGCATCAATTCAGTTCTCTCCATCTCTTTTGTCTTCCTCCGATCCTTACATCAAGCTCTTTTATACTTCTGACCTCTCCAACACCGACTTCTTTGTTATCTGACACGAATAACACAAGGAGGGGAGGCAAAGGGCTTCTGTACGAGAACAAAACCATCTCCAGCTGGTGTGGTTCAGCACCTCTGCATTGCCCCCTGCTTTTTGGGAACCGTCTTTGCATACGAAGGGGGCTTGTTGGCTGAACAGCAGAAACCTCCGCTGCAGATCCAGAGGCCTCACACCCACCCCACCCCCCCAGGGGACCCTCACCGACGACAGCAGACCTTCTCCCTCACGCACAACCTCTGGCCGGTCAGCGCGGAGCACGGGGACCACAGGTGGTCCCCGCTGGGAGAGGGCGGCTGCTGCACCCCGCGCACTCCCGGCAGGTTGGTCAGCAGGATGCTCACAGCGGGAGAGGGCAAGGTAAACACTGAGGGTCGGGTCGCTTCCTGGGATTACGGCAGGGGAGATTCAGCAGAGTCTATTAACAGATTAAACCCTGTCCCGAAGATCGCCAAGGCTTAGCCTCCCTGTTCCACTTATAAATGACATTGTTATGTGTTTGGGTGGACCTGTCTGAAATATCCATCCATCATTTCCACATGTGGGAAGAGGGAGGGCAGCATAGATCCTCTGGAAAAATCACCATTTTCAGAAGAACACACACTGCATCTGTTTCAAAAAATATGTCTCTTACAATGATAAATAATAACAAATATAAGCTTCCATGAGATTTCTTCTGCTTGTGTATTCAAAGAACCATAAACCATGTCCCTCCATCTTAAAAAGCTGCTTAAACTGCAACAAGTTGTTAGAACCTAATCAGGTCTGCAAGATACCAATTCATTACACCAGCTAGAACACAAGCACTAATCCCTAACGGCTATCTGGCAAGAATGTAAACTTCATTAACTGCATGTTTTGCTTAAGGCTTGCATAAAATTAAATATTGATTGTCTTGTTGCTTAGCACAATGTAAAGATGATATGTGTGTATTGGAGAAGCATATAAATATTTATTACAGAAGTAATCAAAAGCCAAGCAAAGCCTAACTAATCACTTTTTAAAGTTACTTTTGGTTTTGTTTTTTTCCTCAAAGGATCACAGCAGCACTTGGGCACAGTAAATAGGAGGAATAACCCTGGCGTTAACATGCACACACTGAACTATCTTTATCATATATGTTTTGGTTTTAAAGTGAGGGATACTCTTGAGTGTTTAGGAAATGGTTAAGAATAGACTATGGTTCTGTGCTGGAAGCACAACTGCAGGGCACGCAGTCACTGTCTGCTCGGGGAAAGGGAAGCATTAGACAGGAAGGGTTTAATTTCTCAGAAAAGATTTTCTCACCCCTTTGTACACACTTCTGTAATTCAACCTTTGCCATTCATTTCAAGCAATTTCCCGGGCTTTGTTACCCTTACTTTTGGGGTGAAAGGAAGCAAGAGGGGTTATTATTTACTGCACTTGCTAAGTTTCTGCAGTACAGATTTTAATGGGGGGGGGAAAGGGGGGGGGGCGCATAAGGAAAAGAGCAAGTAAATTGTTGTGGCCTCCACAAAAGAGCCAGTCTTAGCAACCTTTCTCAATGAGACTCTGAAGCCGACTTTTATCCTCTGGCTGACGTATTAAAACTGACTTTATTCCACCATGCCTGCCAATTTGGATACTGCACTTGCTGACACAGAAGCATAAAAAGAATATGCTAGTTAATTAGATGTATTAGAATGATTTTGAAAACATCACTTAGAGGTTGAACACACTTTTACTTGAGGGATTTGCTACTTCTCTGCAAAAATCTGCAATTTCCAAACTTTCCAAACACAGCTCTTTGCAGCTGTAAAGCACTGCAACAGAGGCTTGGGGGATAGAAGGACATCACACAAATAACTAGAATACACCCCTTCCTGCAACTTTTTATATTTTTGCCACAACATGAGGGCTACAACACTAAAGTCACTTTCTTCTGGCTTTTTGCTGTGGTTTGATACTGGAGGAATAAAATTCTAAGTGTCAATAACTTGGGATAGCTCAAATAAAAGAAAAAGAGGATTTTTTTTTTCTTTTTCCCTTGGCTAAACTACTTGTCTGAGGTAAAAGACAAGAGATAAAACAAGATTTTCTGAAACTGTTAGAAAAGGCAGAAAAGTTATTGTTGGTTTTCTGTATCTAAACTACTTTGCCCTACTGAACTGCATGCATATTGTAGAGCTATAATCTTCATTCATAGTACCATCTGTGGGGACCTTTTGCCAAAGTGCCTGGTAACTCTTCCTGCGTGTCCCCACTGATGCACACTGTCCACCAAAGGCAGCACTCCCAGGGTAAGAGATGACATGTCCAAGAAAAATAAAATTTTAAGACATACTGACCAAGCCAGGGAATTTGCAGTGCCTTCACAATTACTCTTTGTCATCCTCTCCCAAAGCGAGTGAACGTATTTGAAGCTTCTGCATTTGAGATACTGCTAATCTGAGAAAAATGATTTGCATTCTGCCTTGTAACGGAGAGCCCAAGGCGGTCTGCCTTCTGCCTATCGCAGGCGTTTCAGGGAATGCATCTGGCACACTGGCCAGCTGTTTACTCTTACTGCTTCTTCTGGGGGAAAGGGCTGTCTTAAGAAACTTCAGGGCAGTTACAAAAACTTCAATCTGTGAAGCTGATAATCGCTAGCTGATTTCCACCACCACCCCAAAATAAGGAAATTACCCTTCACCTGGGCTTTTGGATGCCTTGTACAGCGGGCATTGGGAAGAGGTGGTTAACAGACTGGGGATGCTGCTTTGCCCAAAGCAGGAAAGCCTCCTTTAACAACATTTACCGCATACGGCGTCTGCTATGTCGTTGAATGATGGCAGCTGATGGCACACTCGCACTCTACAGCCGATAGATTTATAACACGCTTTTCCTCAAATACAAATAACACATCTTCCTCACCAGCTTATTGCTGCCTTGGCAGAGCAGCCCCCCAATAACAAAGCGTCCCTGTGTGTGCACACCTGAGTCCTTCAGTGCACTCTCAGACAACGGATGGTGTTGCTCGGGTGTCCTGGTTTCAGCCAGGATGGAGCT
>JMFS01049747.1:0-10589 GCA_000699545.1 Podiceps cristatus
CTCCCAGCACAGCAAGTTCCAGAGAGAGAGCAAGGAAACAAACAGACTCAAACCAAAACAAACAAAAATAAAAGTAACAAGAAAGGAATATGATTAGAACACGAACTGAACAAGGAACTGGTGAGAGGGGGCAATGGCTGACCCTCACTTATACTGGGCATGACCTCTATGGTATGGAACACTCTCTTTGGCCAGTTTGGGTCAACTCTTCTGGCTGTGCCCCTCCCAAGTTTTTTCACCTGCACGTTAGCAAAACTTGGGAAACTGCAAAATGTCCTTGATTGTTCAGCAGCAATGAACAACAGCAGTGTACTATTACCATTTTTCACATACTAAATTCAAAATAGAGTAGCTGCCGAATAGCAGCTCGAAAATAGACTAGCTCCATCCTGTCTGAAACCAGGACAATGAGACTATGAAATACTTCAGCAGTGAAAAACTTGCCTCTTGGGCAGGAACTTGGATGAGTGTGTACACATATATACAGTGGTAACTGTATGGGGAAATACTAAGATGATTTTACTGTTATAAAAGGTTTCAGAAAACTGGCTTAAAACCACCTACAGATATTTACATGAGTGGAAATAACAAGTGAAAACACCCTAAATAAAACTATGTTCTTTTAGCACCCGTAGGAAAGAAACCAAAGCAGTCCTTCTACTCTTAACTTTCACTTCCTCATGTGTCTCTGTTGGATCTACTATACAGATGTTTGTTTGTACAGGTATGTTGATGTAGGGGCTGTGATCCTTGACTGACATGGCTGTGGAATCCTTGGTATAGTTAAACAAGTGAAATTGCTTTGGGTGGGTTGTGGATTTTTCGTTGTTGTTTGGGGGTTTTTTGGTTGTTTTATTTTGTTTTTGCTAATTATATTGCAAACTACATTGGTCAGAGGGCCTAGAGTAAATTGTCATGGAAAATGAGAAGTTTTGCCAGTAAAGTTGTCCCTATTCAGGGTATATTATCATAGAATCATTTAGGTTGGAAAAGACCTCTAAGACCATCAAATCCAACTGTTACTGAAACTGTTTTAATAGACTTGCTCTACAAGGAAGCCAGCATCAAACCTTAAATGAAACTGCTTTTAATAATGAAGTAGTAGGACTAATTTTGCCTTTTGTGAAAGAATTGTTTTCACCGATAGCAGATGTGTTTTTTTTTTTAAAAAAAAGTAATTTAAAAGTACCTTTACAACTTACTATACCTCCTTTAATATCAGAGACAATCCACAGATTTAAAATTTGCATCAAGTGTAGTGCTGCAGTAGTAGTGAACTGTTCACCACCTGGAATGAGCAGTGTTGTATGGAACTGGGTTGTGTTCAGATGAAACAATGAAATGACAGAATGAGAAACTTAAAACATGTTTTAACCGAGGCATAGATGTAAAGGATGAGTTTAGAGTCCATAGCAGTGAGATTCTCTATAAAAAGGGTGTGATGAAGCAGGAATTTAACTAGGCATGATACATTGGCTTTTGTTTGCAGTTCTGAAAAGTTAATGAACTTAACTCTGTATTTAACATTTCAGTCCTTCATTTTAAGGTACAACCCTGGAAGTAAAAGTGCATTGTTTAAGCTACTTGTCTATTCTCAAGTGATCACTATTTTAATTACATTTCTCCCTTCACCTTACTATTCTAATGCCTCCATAAATTGTGAGATTCTACTGCATAACTATTGCTAGGAGTTCTGGTAAACCATGCCACCAAAGGACTTCAAAGAATACTCTCTTCATTACTTTTCTTTGTTAACCCATGCTATGAAAATGTAGTAATTAAACCGGGTATTTTGCTAATACTCAAGTTGAGTCTGACCAGCTCTAAATTTGACTTCAGCAAAATCTTACTTTGGACACTTTGTATGCAGATTTCACTAGATTTCTAGATAAGGTCAATTGTATGCTTCACTTAAAGTCAAATAGCTGTGCTTTAAACAAATCAGAGCTTGTATTAACTTCTGTTGATAACAAGAAGTTATTTTTAAATGGCAAACGTTGCTCAAAATGTTCACTTGCACTGCTAGTCTACAATGAGCATTTATGATTTTCAAGGAATATTGAAACTTAGAACCAGTGTATGTTTTAAAGTAGTTATGAAGGTGAATATAAAAAAAATCTTTAGATTCCTAGCTGACAATTAAGAGACTGAAATTAGGGGGCTTTTTTGGTTGGAAATGAGATTTATTTAAATGCAACAAGAACTACTTAAACCTCAGAAACCTTTCTGAGGTGGTAGTAATGTGGTGATTCTGAATGTTAAAAAAGAGGCTATTCCATCAACAAAATCAAACTTGTGTAGTTGTCATAAATGTGGTTTAGTTTTAGGCATGAGTTTCAAGATTATTTGTGAACAGAAGATTTCAGGGCAACTGTGAATGTGTCTAGGGTTTTGGGAGAGCTGTATGATGATCAGCACTTCCATGAGAATTTGAAATATATATTTTTGAAGACTTACTGTAATTTTTTTTGGGGGGCAGGTAAACTAATTTCTCCTTTTACTGCTTTGTACTTGGTATTAACAAGATTAAGCTTAGTGATAATGTGCAACATGGTTTATATTGTAAGCATTCTTTAGATGGGAGGAAGAGCATTTAGGAAAGCTTATCAGACCAATTGAAATTGTTGGAAAGGTATTAATGCTTCTACATGCTTTCTTTCAAGTTTGGATCAGCTTGGCTGTTGATGAGATATATGCTTGAAAATGGTAGATTGAATTGAGTTAATTGTGATGCTTAGGTATTTTCACCTGTATATTTTCCAGGAGGGCATTTGATGCATTTGAATGAAGCATAGTTATATTTTAGAGTGCATGTATGTAGGTCTGTGGACATTTGTATTTGTAGAGGTGGTAGCAAGGTGTGTGCTTGAAATGCAGCATTCCAGCCCTGGTAGAATCCTTGGCAGTGTACACAGCTGAGCTGAGCTTGCAGAATAACCATTCCGTGATCTGGAGTGCCTCTGTCACCATTTTGCTCATGTGCCTTCCAGAAAACTAACTGCAGTAATTTTGTGTACTAGAAATTTGTGCTGACCTGAACCCCCTAATTTTGTAAATTGAAGCATATATTTTGAAGATGCAGCTTGCAGAATTATTAGAATTAAAGAAACAGTTATCAAGATGAGAGACTTTCTTCTGTAGGGCCATCAGTACTTTCACTGTGTAGAAGGTCTGTGGGATCTGTGCAGGACAAAGACACAGAGGCAGTAGCTCTGTGGTACAGAGACTGGTGTACACTGGTGTAAGGGCTTGGAACTCACTGATATAAGTGGGCTCTGGAACAGTCAAAACCCATGGTTTCCCAGCACCCAGCTTCAGTGGAAGGGTGACTCAGATTATCTTGCTTGTTTCACCAGCTCTGCAAAATCTGTAAACAGTAGTCATAACTGATCAGCACTGTCCAGAACCATGTTGTTAGTGTCTATGTTTGCATTCAGGAAGGAGCAAAGTGTCTTCAGGTAATGCTCTAAGATGGTGGTAAGTGTGGACTTCAATCTGTCTCCAGCCCTTGTCCCATCATCCCAAAATGCTTGTTGTAATTGCTGATCAGCACACTTGCACTGGGGACTTTGGAAGTTGCCTTAGTTTTTCTTATTGCAGGAAGTATCCAGCCTGATTTTACAGAATGAATCAAAGTGAATGGATAAGCACAATGCGTGTATGAGTTATGTATGCTGGGAGTGAACTGCAGCTCTGACTGTCATCTTCTTACTGATACTTTAACTCTTCTGTGGTGCACTAGTTACTCTTTTGCTTGTTCTCTCTGCAACTGGGATCTTGGTTTTGCTGGGTTTGTGTGTAATTCCCCTTTAAATACCAAAAGCAATATCCCAGAGCCTGTCATTTATTTGTTTAGTGTTGTGGATGCTACTGGCAGAGCAATAGGATGTGTGGGCAGCACCATTCAGGAATCTTGGAGAACACTGATGGTCAATTGCCATGTAAAACCTTTGCAAGCATTTCTTAAAAAGCCTTGCATTTGAATTGCAGAAAGCAGATACCTGTTCACTTTGGCCTCCTTATCCACAGAGAAGGTATTGGGTACTAATGTGACTGTACTGATTTGGATCCTGCCTCTTTTAAAAAGAAGTGCCTTGTCAACTGGTTTCTTGTCTGTGGTGGTTCTTTCTTTAGTTATCCTATTCCCTTAGCCTTTTTGACCAGTAAAATTCTGTAGCTCATTGACATCATCTGTGCTTATTCTCCAATTTATTGCTAGAGAGAACATTGGTATGTAGATAAATGAAAAAAGGATTTGTATTAAAGGAATAGAAAGGCAAATCATTGAAGTGTATCACTTTGGCTGTTACTCTAGTAGTGATACTCTGCAATAGACAGACAGCATGCATGCACCTTCAGTGTTGGTGTAACCACGAGGATGACATTCCCAGAAGAAATGGAAGTGATATCAGGATCTTTAAAACAGAGTAGAACTGTACAAATACATTTTTTTTTGATACAGCTATTTTAACATAATTAGTGAGTGAGGAAACATAGCAGACCTGTAATGTTTTCTCCAGTCATTTTTACTTCATAGAAATTTGCACAGTGTTCTTGTGCAATTTGGTAGTGTTTGAAATGAGATACTCTGACAAAAGGAGCTGAAAGGGAAATAATGTATGGAATGACAAATTGCAATTTAGTAACAGCATCACCCTCACTGGAAGTGCTTGAAAATGCTTTCTGCTTTTAATATGAAGTCTGAAGTCTGGCTATTATCCTAAAATTATGACAGTATATTTAACATTCAATCTCCCTTGGTTATTGCTATTTTTATAGGAAGCTTAATAGTGTAACACCAAGTAGTACTTTAATTAAAACCACTAGGTAATATTGGCTGTACTGAATCTTCTATTTGTTTTTATAAGGACCTGCATTAAAAAAAGATTGCTTCATAGGACGTCTGCATATACAGACTAACAAAATGCAGGAAAGTAACAAAGTCATTGTGGTTCTGGCATATATAAAAGAAATGAAGAAAATATTTTAGCTCTTGTATGTAGGTCACTCATACTTTTGACAAGCCACTGTAAGATACGTATATGTCTTACATTCAGAAAAGCATCTAAATTCATGTATTAGCTCTGTTGCGCTAAAAAGAATGATTTACCTCAATGTTGAAATTAAAACTGACCTAATGTGCCTTTTTCTTGTAGGTGGTTTTGCTTTTGTCTATGAAGCTCAAGATCTGGGAAGTGGTAAAGATTATGCTTTAAAGGTAAAATGAATTTACTTCACTACAGGTTTACAAGGTCTGTCTTTTTGCTTGATGCTTTAGCATGACAGTTAATTCTTGATGTATGCCACTGAACAAGTAATTTGGAAAAATCCAGTATGTTAAAGTGGTGTTTTTAGCTCACTGTGACCACTGTGAACAGTCATTCCTGTTAGGACTCTGCGCTTTATACTTAGATGCCAAAGGTGGGAGTTGCTCTGTTAGGTACTACTGCTGTTTCTCATCGTTTGGTCTCGAAATCAGACCCTGCCCCAAGCATTTTGTTGCATAGGTAAAAAGATCTTTCCTAGTTGCCTGAATTGGGATACAGGAATCTTTTTACTCTTTAGAAGCAGGTTTAGACTACCGGTTAGCCTGCCTTTGTGCTTCCAGCGTAAGTTTCATCAATATTAAGTAATGATCCACACTTTGACACACTGATGAAGCATTCAGCCTGTCACTTTGCAGAGACATGTCTCTGGATTCTTGCTTTCTGAAGGGTTATTATCATCATGGAACAGCTGAAAAACTGAAGTATTATGGAAAGGACAATAAAGTGAAGTCATTTACTTTGTCATATTTTGCTGCAAAAAAAAGATCATATCACTTGTATTCACCATAAAATGGCTTCACTTCTGGAGTAGGGATGTTCTGTGGCTGTATCAATACAAAGACATCTATCTTGGAGAGAAAGGGGAAAGGGTATAGTAGTATGAGAGGTGGGAGAGGTAAGATAGCATTACACCACCTGTAATTACTTGGTGTATTTTTCCCTTTTAATACCACATCCTACAGTAACAGAACACATGACCAAACCCATGTGTCTGCAAAATGTCATCTAGAAGTAGCCCCATTTAAAAATAAGATAAAGGTGAACCATTACTGTACTTCCTCTGTTTTGTAAAATTAGAACTTTTGTACCAAATGCTCATACTGATTCTAGTCAAATGTTGACTCCAAATCCAAGTGACAGGGAAAATAGTAGTACTTGATTTTGCTGTTGTTTACTCAGGTACCATTGAAATACTTGGGCTACATGTATGCAAAAGTTTTGTTTAGGGTGGGTTGAAGGTTGTTCCTAAAAATTCGAGGCAGAAGCTGAATCCTTCCTTGTCAGTGCACAAGGCTGTAGCCAGGAGACTTTAGTGTTTTATACAACAGAAAACTGTCAGAGCAGTTATTTTAAGAGTGTCAAAGGCTACAATGGCTCAGTTATCACTGAACCTTAAAAGTACAGGTTGCTAGAAAGCTGGGTGCTATATTTATGGCAGTATGTCCAAATGTACAATAAGCTCACTTTTACTGTCCCATCACATTTCCTTAGGTTTTTGACTGTAGCTTATCCTTTGTGTTCTGGGGAAAAAAGTCTGTGCAGTTTTTTTGTAAGTTTTAATAACTATATATTTTCAATTCTGTTTTCTCACAGCGATTGTTGTCTAATGAAGAAGAAAAGAACAAAGCCATCATTCAGGAAGTTTGTTTTATGGTATCCTTTTCTGGAACATATTTTAATGTTTTGATACAATTGCCTGTTCGGAGAAGTGGAGGACTGCTCTACAGATTCAGTTCTTTCTGTGCCATACATTGCTTAAAAGGCCTGACATTCTGAGGAAGGTCTGGATTCCTGGTTAATCATGAATCTGGCACTGACAACCAGCAAATTGCAGGAGTTTAATGTGTGCAGATAGTTTTTGTAGCTAGTGTAGACTTTGTCATGTATTTTGTCTAGCAAGAAGTGAAATTCTTACTCGGGCTTTCTTGCAGTCCTGTGACTATGGTCAGAGACCTTTGATTGTTCAGATGATACTTAGATTTTAAGTAACTTCCCTCATATGCACTGGATTTACTGTCTTTTTGACTACTTAAAACTTTTCTTTTACTCTCAATGTTTATTAATTTCTTCCTCAGATGCATCTGGCTTTAAAAAGTAATACTGAATATCAAGGAAGGCATTTCAGTAGAAAATATGCATCAGAAACCAGAAGCAGGTGTTTCTTCTCAGTGTTGTTGCTGTCCTTTTTGTCTTCAGTAATGTTAGATGGTAGGGTATAATGTAATCTCAGAGTATTTTCAGTCCTTGGCTTTAGTATCCTCAATATTTGCTCCCCAGCATCTGTTCTAAGACTCTCAGTTTGTTTTAAGACTCTCAGTTTGTTTCAAGAGTCAGTGAGTACTGTGGTATGCTGTTGTTTTGTTTACCACTCTAGGTATTCAGCTTCATTTTCAGTTACCAGGCAAACCCACTGATCTTAAATTAAGCTAATCAAATATTTCTTTTTATGATTACTGAAATGTTTGGCTAAATCTTACACTAAACACTAGAAGTAACTTGCAAAGATTGGACTACCATACCACTATACATTTTCGAGCCACTCTGACTACATCTTGCCAGGAGTAAAGAACTGAATGTTCTTTGGGTGTTTTTTTCACAGCTTAGGCTCATTAAAGCATATGCATAACTTGAATGAGGGTTAACTGCTGCTAACTTTCCAAGATACAACTGTGAAATGAAATTAATTCCTGCAGGCCTAAGTAAAAGGTGGTTAAGAGATGCATAAGATATAAAATAGTACTTTGAATTCGTTCTGATTTGGTGGATCCAACTTGCCCCCTTTTTTTTTTCATAGCTTTGTGGTACTTATGATGTCTTTGCTTTTTTCTTTTCAGACTTCTTGAATGCATCTTATAAACAGTGTGTATCTCATAGGCCTGAGCCTCAGACCAAGTTGATGCACACCAGGGACAACACAAACAGGCATAATGCAATGTAACTTTCACTGGACGGAGTTGAGATCATTTACTCCCCTTCACATAGTTCAGAGATGATACCTTGAATTTTTGAACCAGAAGTGAAGCACGTCAGGGTTTTAGTATGAAGAATTATTACTAATGATGGAAGGAGAGGTTCCTTGGTTTTTTAGAGCTTTTATTTATTTTTAACTTTATTTGAATTACTTAAAATTATAATATAACTAATACTTGCTTTGTAAAGACAAGACTGCTTTGATCAGCCAGCTAGAGACGCATCTGATAATTAAAAGGTCTCTCTGGTACTTGTGCTAATGCCTTGCAGTCACTGTCAAAAGACAAAAAGTAGTAACTAGACCTGTTATGATGTCCAGTTTCCTCAGAGCCTTAATCACAAGGATTTTTTTAACGTTTTATTTTTACTTTTTATTACATTACCTTCAGTGGCATTCCTTCAAATCTCTCTCTTTTCAGCTGAGGCATGGATTTCCCTAATCCATAGTTTAACTGCAGCTGTAATGCTTTCTGTGGTTTTAAGCTGACATTTCAAATGAAATGTTTGTGAACTGCTGTATACAATAACATCAATAAACTTGGCAGTTGTGTTCCTTGAACATGTTATCTCCAGAAAAAACTTTCAGGTCATCCCAACATTGTCCAGTTCTGCTCTGCTGCATCTATCGGAAAAGAAGAATCAGACACAGGACAGGGAGAGTTTCTTTTGCTTACAGAGCTGTGTAAAGGTAAACTTAACTTCTTTTCCCAGCAGTGCAGGTTGCTTCTGACAGCTGTTTTGCACAGGTTGCTTAGATGCTTTAAAGTGTCCTAAAAATAAAATGGTTCAGTGGAGCCAGAGTTCAGCCTCATCTTAAAGAGCATGATTCTTATCCTATAAAAGATGAGGCTGAATTGTAGTCTCAAATACGGGATAATCATTAAGTTCTTTGTGTTTGAGACTAGTCCGAGGAAGGAAGAGGAGGAATAGTTCCTTAGAGCACCATTTCCTTTGGCACTGCAGTCAGTGTGGATTTGCTATTTTAAGAAGATTCATCTAATATTACAACTCAAGACTGTAAATCTTCCTTGATGAGAAGACTGTCTATTCATGCCAAGCTTTCAAAATCCGTGGTGTTCTGTGTGTGGTTATGTGAATTTCTCTGATTTCCTGCAGGTCAGCTGGTGGAGTTCTTAAAGAAAGTAGAGTCCAAAGGACCTATCTCCTGTGACACAGTTTTGAAGATCTTTTATCAGACCTGCAGAGCAGTGCAGCATATGCATAAACAGAAGCCTCCCATTATCCATAGAGATTTAAAGGTGTGTTTCAATGTTTAAATAAAGGCTGAAATTTTAAACGGCAAAGGAGCCTGTTGGGCCGAATCACTGTTAAGGTTGTTGATCAAATACAGTGGACACTCAAGTGTAGTGCTTACATGTATTGCTTGCCAAGGCTACTGGATGTCAGTGGGAGTCATCACTGAACTACTCGCATGTCTTCAAACAGCATCTTTTCCTTGTGCTTGTGGTGTTAGTATTACTTGTACTCTATCTGAACAAGCTGACAGAAAAGTTTGCTGATTAAGTTAGTCTTTAAGTAGTTTGCTTTCGATGGAGAAGAGGAGGTAATGCTGGATTCTCTGTGTAAGATTATTTAGCCTTTGAGAATGCGTAGTAAGCTGTTTTGGAACTAACAACTTGCTAGTGCTTAGGGCTTGTTTTTAATTTTAATTTTAAAATTTGGTAGGCATTCTTACTCCTGAAACAATGTCTGAATTTCACACATATGTCTGTTTCCTGCTTCATGTGGTATCAGCTCAATATAAAAAGAGAATTTGTTATTCCTTAAGTAAGCATGTACTTGATTACTTTAGGGAAAGGAAAATGAAACCACTTTTTAAAAGTAAATGTGCACTAGGTGTTTTCAATGCTTGTTGAAAACTTTGATTTTAGGCACTAGTATAGTCCCTTAATATCAGTGATGATGGAGCACTTCTTCCCCCCTCTCCTCCAGTGGCATTGAGCAGGGTTTGAGGTCATACCAAAGAAATTTTAACTATGCTGGGATAGAACTTTCTTGGTGTTACTTTCTAGAATAAAATATTTTTTCTTCACGGGAATTTCTGTACACCAGCCCCTAGAAAAGCTTGTAGAAAATGTGCATCTCTTCTCTGGAAAAGGGGTGAAAAACTATTTACAAATAAATACACAATTTCTTACATAGCCACCTCCACAGAAGTTGAGCTAATGCTGTTATTCAAGGTCTGTTTTTCCTGTCAAGTAGTGGAAGTTCCTGGCAGAGGTAAAATATGGAAAAAGGCAGGAATTTGGTTTCATGTTGCAGGGACTGCAAAGCAAGATTAAATGATAGTTGTGTTGTAATAGGTAGAGACCTTACTATAATCAGGATCCAAACAGGGATCATTTAACTGCACTACCCTTTCCAGAAGACTGAACTTGGGTCAGCAGCATAAAGAACTGTAGGTCAAAGTTTTGAGCCAACCTCAAATGAGACCTGAGATACTAGTGTAGCTTTTGGAAGGGGTGTAGTAGAGTCGAGTCCTACCAGGTTTTTCCCAGTTATTTTTGACTGAAAGTGTAAGGTCCCTTGCTGAATGAGGAAGGTGTCCTG
>JMFS01049748.1:0-11075 GCA_000699545.1 Podiceps cristatus
CCACATACTTTTTTTTTCCTAAGGTTATTTAAAACTTCAGTCATACCAATACAACCAAAAAAAGTAATTATGTAGTGAACAAATAACTCTCCTGGCCTGTTTCTCAGCAGGTGCCATATTTTCAAGTGTGACTGATCTGTAGACTTCTGGTCAAGAGAACTGTGACACATCAAGAGCTAGTGGGCAATACCCTGGGAAGTTTATCCCGCACATACTTTCTCCAGCAATTCCCTCTATTTCCTGTCATCCATCATCTGCTTCCCCTACCAAAGCTCCCCATCTTATACTTTTACGATCCTGAGAACCCAATTATTTAATGGGCACATGCAACTTATCAACAGGTGTGCCCTACCAAATGGTTCTTTTTACTGCACAGGATTTAAAAAGATGAGGGTTTTCCCTGCTGCAGGTTGCACACGTCAAAACGTGACAATGCAGAGAAGGAAATATGAACAAATCCCATCTTCCTCGCAGTTGCATGAATTTAAAAAGGGGAAGTTTATGTATTCTGCAAAGCAAGTTAACTTAGTAACATTATTCAAAGCCTTTCCTACTTCACAATGATTAGCATTAACTTCCATAGGATTATTTCTTAGATGATAGAAAGGAGCAGAACCAAAGTAATAATATGCTGAGAAGAAAATAAAGACAAAATTAAGTAATAGATGTTCTAGGTCTAGATTCTAGATTAAAAAAAAAAAAAAAAAAAAAGAAAGAAGCTACACACCTATCAATGGGTTTTAATGAAACCTTTATTTAGTACATTTTATCTTTTGACAGCACTCTCTTCAATAAGCCTAGTAGGAAGCACACAGTGGGTCAGAAATACAAAATACTCCTACAGAGTCATAACCTTCTCTATGCCAACAGATTATACTATCACAGATGTAACATTATAAACACACATTGGATGGCTCAGCAATTATCTAAATGTGACCTTTGACAAATGTATTTCTTTCACCTCAAACGGAAAACCAATAGTTGCCACAAAATAGGGTTAAAACTATATAAAGAAATTTTAAGATTGCTTAAGGGAAACTACATAAAAATTGAGATAAAGTAAAACTAGTGGCAAAAGCAACAGAGGAAATCAACAAAAGGTGAGAATGATTAAGAGGAAAATGGGTATACTTCTCAACAGCCCCACAGTGATTTTATATGAAAAATAAAACTCTAGTTCTGGAAGCAAAATGAAGTCCTCATCAGGCATATTAGCATGGAAAAAATATTTTCACATTTTAATGAAAGGAATCAGAAAAGCTAGACTGCTTCTCTGATCAAAGCAACAAAACTACAATCAATATAGACTATCTACCAGGTTAGTCTCCACAGGGGCACAAGATCCCCCAGATGAACCCATTTCTTGTGAATACCTTACCTGGACTACACTGACAGCAGAAAAATGGCTATTTAAGGCAAATGTCAGTGTAAGGTAGTTTTGTTGTCTTTTTTGATGTTTCTTTATTGGTGGTTTATTTTTAATTAAGACCACCATTACATCAACTGGCATACTGGAAAAAAAAAAAGGCAGATTGAAGCTTTTCTCATAAACAAAAATTTTTGCTTTGTGCATCTTCATGGTAATAGTGAAGGATTTAAGAAAACAGATGATTCAACAGGTAGGTGTTGTTAAATACAATTAGCATTGGGTAAATAGTATAAATCAGTAGCGTACACTGGAGAAAAACTCAAAGAACGTTTTTCAAAAATATATGTACTTATTGCGTACACTGGTTCAAGAAACTGCATATTGCAGTTACCTAAAAGCCACTTCTGTGAAAGCTCTACAATTTGGATGTAGTGATACTTGAGCAGACTAAAGAGAGTTCCCTGGCCGGTATATTCCTTTATTTCATACTTTGAAAACTCAAAGGTAAGTTTTATTGAGTTAAAAGCAGATGGATTAATCCTAGTCTTTCTATGAATAAAATATTTCTGAAATGAATGATGTCCAAGCAGTAGATAAAGGTTATCATGCCACCTCACAAAACCGTCTCCAGCTGATGCTTCAGTTCTTGGGGTGATGTGGCTCCTTTGACCCCACTGTATTTGCATTGAAACAGCAAGAACACAGAACCTACTCTGTGAAAAAAAATAAACCCAATCCTAAATCTATTTTGATTATTCATATCTCCAAGCTTATCTATGCAGGAGTCTCCAGGGAAATCCCAGAACAGTAATAGAGTGGGAGAAAAAATTCAAACACAGACTTTATGTTAGAATCGGAAAATAGTCTAACAAGTAGAAGCAGAGAAACTGTCAAATATTTGAAAAGCTCTCAGCATGAAAACAGAAAGAAGCAGGGCTGCTTCTTTAGTTTGCATACAGACTGTTAAAAAGTAAATGCAGATGCTATTCAAATACTATTTAAATGCTCCATAGACCTTTTATGACAAATTTGTGTCTATTACGATTTCATTTTTTATGTCATTCAAATTCTGGTTGCCTCAAAAAAAAAAACACACCACACAATATTAACAATTTTACACCAAAGTTGAAAATGGAAATAAGTGGTTAAGTATTCAATTTACTAGCATCTTGCAGTATTATTTCTATTCCAAAAAATAAGAACATGGAAAGATAATTGCACTGGCAGAACGCATCAGAAAACAAGGGCAAAGTACAAAGTCTTTTACTGTTACCAGAGAAAAATCTTCAGGCCTGTAAGAACAAGTCTGACCCTTTCAACTGCCAAAACAGCTGATATGACTAACACTGAGCACGTGTATTTATGAAATCATTACAGAAAACACACAAATGCTTGTAAGAAAGATTTGCAAAATTCATTTCTGTATTTTAACTTCAATAACAATGAAAAAGAACAGCCATTGAGAGAAATTGTATCCGTTATAAAAATATATTTGAAATCAAGTCTTCAATTACATTGTTTCATTTCTTGTTTACCTCATTTACTGACCAGTTCTAAAAATGTATGATGTAACTACTTAAGCTGCAAGCATATTTATTTACATTAATAATTATAACTTAAAAGCTGTTTAAAAAAATGGAAATGAGGGGGGAGATGTGGAAATCTACACTTAAGGCCTCATGTGAAGTTACAGTCCTATTCTGCAATAAAGAATATATTCCCATGTATTGAAATGGGAAACCAAAGTTTAAAAAAACAAGCAACCAACCACACACACAACAAACCACCATACACCACACCACTTTCACTAGAATGCTAACTAAAATGGCACATAAAGAACCCAGATACAAACACTTTTATAATATGCTTTTTCATTTTTAATTGATACTGTTAACTGGAAGAGCACCTCGGGGGGGGGGGGGGGGAGAAGAAAAAGAAAAAAACACACACCAAAAACAAAACACCACCACAGACCACCACCCAAACAACACCGCAAACAAAAAGCACTGGTTTTATGTTAGTAGTTGACAAGTTCTAATCAAAGTGCTAAAGTTGAAACAAATGCACGAGTACTTTCTTGCCATCAAAAATCTTAAATAAATGAGAAATTTCAATGGGACACACTGTGAAACTTTGTGAGCCACGAGGAGTACAAGAGGCACAGTTGACCAGTCTAATTTAAAAACTTGGCACAGGCAATGGCAGACATTACAATATCCACATTCAAGCACACAACCATTACAAATTACAGAACTCCAGCACAAAACCTTCTGAAGTTCAGAGGAGGAAAAAGGAGAATGACCTGTCAAAACTACACACAAGACTTGTGAACTTTCAACTCAACTTCATCATCTGATGCATTGACTGGCTGTGCTGATACCATTACTTTTTTAAGGAACTCACTGAAAACTCTGAAAACATTTTGCTCAGAGTTAAAGACTCAAAAAAATATTAACACCCTTATTTCTTAGACAAAACAGCAAATAAATCTTAGATTATGTAACTTCCCTAAACCAACAGAAAGAAAAAAAAAAATCCATGTTATAATCACAATTAGAAATAAAGTGTCTGCTACTAACCTGGTATTTAACACATTCTTCTACCTTCTTTGTTTCTCTACATTTACTTCTCACAAATTCCACTCAGAAATCCATTTTTAAACTAGAAATATGTGCACAAATCTAATACTCTCGCTTTCCAGACATTAACGAACAGATTAATAATCCAGAAACAAAATTCTACTTTCACCTTCTCAACCCATGTTTTTAATCCAAAAACATGACTAAACATCATGTCTCCTACAAACATGTCATATTCAGACTGTTACGTACAAACAATATGTTACTCAAACAAACCTCACTTCAGTTATTTCTCCCTCCATAAAACGTAAAGCTGTAATAGGTCATTACAGAGTAATCCACTCACCATATTCCTACTTCCTACTTCTGAGCAAAAAGGTTTATTTCAATTTACATCATCATAAACTACTTTTTAGTTATATAAACCAACTCTGTAGTCACAGTGAAAATGCTGAAGTCTGGTAAAAGTTAAGATGTCTAACACCAAGTACTTTGCAATTTGGCTGGGCAAGTAAGGACAACTCAGCTGGCCGCAATACTCATACCAGACAGGTTTTCCTTCTACTAATAAACATGTATGTAGTCATCACGAAATTTTTTTCTTCTTTGATACTGCCCCACACATGCAAGCCCCTTTCTTACTGAAATGCCACACAGTGCAATTAGCTTCCCCATATTTACATTTCAGCCACAGTAAATTTCCACAAAATAGGTAGAAGAAAATTAGCTGACTACAAAAATAAATGGGAGCAGATGGGGGTGAGCACAATTTGGGTGCCTGTCTGTATGCCAATATGAGTTATGAATTATATCAGTGAGGAAAAATAATAACCGTTTTATTTCACTATCTCCTTTAACTTTCATCTGATTTATCTTACAAGGAATGTAAGTTTTTCTAAGAAGAAAGCTCTGCCTTACAACTACACAGTGTTTGCGGAGTAAAAATTATTTTAAACTTCACTTTTAATTGCTTGAGTTTCAGATGAACATGGAGAATAAACACTTTTCTGTTTTTCAATTTTGTTCAGTTTTTTTTTCCTTGTATAATGCCTTGGTAAAGTCAGTCAACTCAATCCAGAGAGAGAGTGCTTTGAAGAAACACCACTGTAAATGAAGCTTACTTAGCGTTTTCTTTCCTGGCCTCAGAAAGTTGTTATACAACTGAAAGCACAGGAGCGTTCATTCTGCTGCACTGAGTGTCTTACCAATCTATACCACGCATGTACTAACCACAGCACATTTAAGAAGCAAACCCAGGAAACACTTGTTTAGCTGAACCAACTTTGGCATAACTAAGAAACCTTTATAATAAACACCTAACAGGACCCAATTTAAAAAAATAAGACCAAAACACCGCAAGCACAAAACAAAAAAAAACCCCACTCTTCAGAGTAAAAACAATGACCTTTTTGTAATGAAGAAGGCAAATTACATAATTTAGAAAGTAACTTGGCAAAGTAAGTACTGCAAGAAGACAATAAACTACCTCTGAAAGAAGCAAAATTACAGACAGTGGATAAGGCTTTGGATATATGTTACACAGTATGATTATTACCGACAAGAGTAAGTTGGCAGCCTTTACTTATTTCACGTGGTAAGAAACAAGGTATTTTGACTTAAACCACAGAGAACACAAGTATCTAAGCAAAATGCAATTGGGCCCAGTATCCTAGGAAGCCATTTCTCCACAGCAGGCTTGGTTTGTGCCATAACCCTGAGTTCAAGTAACATTACTTGAAAGTCACAGCAGTGCTAGTGCTGCTGGAGCCTGTAACAGTCTACATAGGCAGCCACCGCTAACAAGTTCTTCTAAGCCAATTAACAGATGGAAAAATTAACGTATCTGGGGGCCTCAAAGCTCATACCAGGCAAAATTACTGATAGTCTACTGTTAACACTGACACAATATACTTTTGAACATATGCATCATCATCATCAAATAATGGTATCTAGATGCCAATTCAGAAAGAATCAAACTGTACAAAAAAAATCAGAACATGGACATGAGGAAAAATACTTATTAATGTATTAAGTACACTTTAGTAACATTAAGGCATAGACATTTCAAAATAAGTAAACAATGAAGTAAAAGCTACCACCTTATTTTTATTAGTTTGTCTGTGATCACCTTACACCACATGCGACTTTGACTTACCCCAGTCCAAGCCATTTAAGACTTCACTTCAGACATGACCTCACTGCTCATGCTGAGATAAAAATTTGTTATACAGCAGAAGCCCTAAAGCTGAAACATTTCGGTGGAGAAGATGGCTGCAAGGTACTCTGTTTAGACCCTTTATGAAAAAGGCTGTAATCTTAAAATGTTCTCTTATGCCCAAACCTGAAGAAGTCCATCTCTGCTGAATGTTACAAACACATACAGGCAATCTTTTAACTTGAGCTATTGAGAACATATGGTATTTGTTGCAGTATCAAGGTACTATCAGGATCCTAACCTATTACCATCTCTCGTTGGTTATATTTCTACCTCACAGTTCAGAAGAATATGTCAAAGCGACATTGACAGAGTGCCTGGACCATAGGATCAACTTTCTCTCTCATTAGGTATAAATCAAAATAAATATAGAAACAATACGAACTCTAAAAGAAAATCTGGTACATATGTAAATGACTGTCAAAGGAAATGTTATGACAGATCAAAGAGTAACAGAGTTACTGCTTACTTTAAGAGATAAGCAGGAAAATGTATTTAAGAACAGTGAGTGGGGTTTAAGTGAAATATTCATTTACTCTCACATTTGTGAAAACTACAAATTAGCACAATCTTTTACTTCAAAGTTGTTACCAGCTACTGACCACTTTATTACACCAATTCTGCCTCTGAACACACAAACATACCATAGCAAATATTTTTAGAAAATTAATGACACTTGAAATTAAACATCAAAATTTCTTGTCAAAGGTAACATCAGGTAAACCCAGATTATCCTTCTCCATCTAGTATAGAATCTAGTATAGAAACAGTGAACACCACTGCCGTGGACATTTTCTATTTTTTTTTTAAGGAAGAGATTTATCTCAGTTATTTGAGACATGTCTTTCCAAAGAAGGTAAATCAGAAACTAACAGAATCACTCTAATTTATGGTTATAGGAATTCTCAAAGCATTCTAAATTCCAGTAATTCTATTCCTGACTATTTTAACAACAGGACATGCTGTCCACTACACATTCCTCTATCTACCATGCCCTACTGTGCAGTGATGACTCCATGCCAGAAAAATGGTATTTCTATATACATGTGGTCAATAACACATCCAGCTGCTGTGCCATACTTCATAAGTGTTATCTGTATATAAGTAATTGATATCTTACCAAAACAAACAGAGGGGGAAAAAAAAAAAAAAAAAAAAAAAATCAATCTATGACAAAATCAGGACATTGAAATGACTCACACAACTTGCACTGTTATTTGCAGTACAATAACCAGGCTAAATAACCCAGAGTACTACACAAAAACATACATGTTATTGTCTTGATACAACAAAACCAAGCTATTTATTTCCCTGTTATTTTTTCACTGTTAAATTCTGCTACAGAAAAATTAATTCTGGCGATTTGCTATAAATCAGTACATTGAAAAGACAGAAATTAAGTTGCACGTAAATACAGCTACTGCACTGATGCACAAACAGTAGCTCAGGAGTGACCTCTTGAATATCAAGTACTCTCCAAGAGCAAGCAGGCACTTCCTGTGTTCAAGTAAATTACTAAGACCTTCCTATTCCTGGTTATTCAGTCTTTCCATATGTTAAGTTACCAAAACATCAGATCACCATTTCTAAGTTGTGGATATTAAAAATGTGGACATTAAGAAATAAAAAATTTCCTTCTCTAAGGGTACATTGAGTCAGTCAGTACCAAAGTATGTATATAACTTAAGTCAACATGCTAGAAGGATGGTAATATACCAACTAGAACTGAAGAACAGGAAAGTTTTGATGGAATAGTTCATTAATGACACAGCAAGACCAAAGCCATTAGCTTGACATATGTAAGATTACCTGCTGATATTGCAGGTCTTTCCAGCATGCTGGCCTCAGCAAAACTAAATCTTCTGAAACACAGAAAGTATTACAATATACGCTACAAACACCTACACCTTTAACACTACTCTCTCAAAGCAGTATCTTTGTTATGCCCCTAACATTCTTTCCTTGTGCCTTTGAGATGTATAGTAAACCTGTCACCCTAGTATACTAAACATCTGTCAGTCCTTCTTGCACTCATACGACCCAGACAGACGGGTAAGCACCACTTCCTGAACACAAACAGGTTTTTCACACACTTCTGCAAATTTGGACATTTTGCATTAATAATACAAAAAAAAAAATCATGTGACCATATGATTATTTCACTTTATTGTGAAATAAAGTCACAAGATGTAGACTTCCCAATCCAGAGATTAGGACTACCTACCAGACAGACCATTTTGGCAACCAGATATAGTGCATGTATTAATTCTTTTTCCTCATTTCTAAGGTTTAGATTTGGATTACTATAAGAGCCTCTCCAGATTTTGATTAATCAGGGATAAGCAGAGAAGAATAAAGAGGGGACACTGGTCTTGGACCATTCTGGGAGTACAGATCTCCTATGAAATCTGTCAAGAATGGTAAGCCTTCTCCCATTGACTCCACACTAGAAACCATCAGGTTCTTCTGCATAGAAAGAATTGCATGAAGAGCGACTCAGGCTCAGGATGTCCATAACAAGTAATAGACCAGTACTTATCTGTAAAAGTGCCCTCTTTTTGTTTTTTGGTGGTTTTTTGTTTTTTTTTTTTTTTTCTTGGTAACAAGCATGGACATAACTGATCAAGATTTTTTGGAATTTGATTACAGATGACCCTCCAGAATGTCACAAAAGCAAAAAGAAATAGAAGCACTGAAAGACAACAGTCTTGAAGACTGAGTCAAAACCTGGTTTTAATCCTCCTGTACGGGACAAGGAAGAAAAAGACAGATGAATATATACAAAAAGAATAAAAATGCTGCATATTCTGAACTTCTGCTCTGAAGGGTAACATCATCTTCATTATTGTACTTCCCACCCCCTCCAAGTTTCTGCCAAAGGTCCAATCACAAAATTATTGTATGCCTTTAGATACACTTAGTTTGTAAGAAAAATGGTATATCTGAAATAATTCTCCTATATGCAACACTACCCTTTCAGTTTATGAACACTGGGTTTGCATTTTTCTAAACAGAAAATTACATTCTTGGGAACAGTTTTAAATCTACTACCACCACCATGAAATGCCTTATACTCAGCATTACGGAAGTTCAACATTTAGCAACTAAAAATCTCACTGGGAACAACAAAAAAACCCCACATTTCATCTACAGCATATGCAGATTGGTAGAATCCATTCAGTTTTAGAAGAACTGTTATTTAGTTGCCGATCTATTTAGTTCTTTGTCATAATGCTGTATGTGACAAATCCCTAGCTCAGGTCTGAAGTTCTAGACCTATTCTACCTCTCAACAAGACCTTTTTGATGCCTCTGACAGAGAACAGGGAGGCAGTACTTTATCTTGCCTTGGCTCCTTATTTTAAGTAGATTTGTAAAATATTCTTGATAAGAAGATATCCATAAATAAACAAATAGAAATGTGAAGGAACTTGGCTGTGGTACCTTTCAGTGAAGCCATTATCTTTTCATAGCACAAAACAGAAGCCAATACTCAGTGATTGAAGTGGAATACTCAGCAGACAGAAAACTGGAAATATTCAGGGGGCGGGGGAGATCACAAGCATTAAAGTCCAGCAAGTGAAAAAGAACGTATACCAGGTGGAAAGAATGATATAATGAAGAGGAAAATTAAGTTCTGTAATAAATAAAATAATTAATAAATTACCACAACCCACAATAATACACATAGAGAGAAACTTTTATAAGCCACTTGTGGCTCCTACCAACAATTACATTACATTTCTAATATCACTTTTTCAACTAAGCTGCACCGCACTAATGGCAACTACAACAATCAAAAATGCAAATGTACATGGAATAAAAAGAGTCTATTAGGCACGTAGTGCACACTACAGAAACACTTAAAAACTCACAAGCTAGAAATAAAGAGTCAGTATATGAAATCAGATTTTGCTTCTGGAACTATTAACTCCATTTCCATTTAAAAAAGAAAGAAACAGACAAACCAGACCCTTAAAAGCTGCTCTTTAGAACAGAACCCTGAAAAGATTTGAAAAAGAAGCTTCCATTGTCATTCCACATTAAGCAGCCACACCAATAAGGTAGGCATAGCCCTTTCCCCACACATCTTCCTAGTCCAGTTGTTTCCATCGCGGTGATGCCAGCACAGTTGCCCATTGCATCACACAGTGATCACAGTGAAGAACCAAACCAGTTATGAAACAAGGTGGTAAAGGCCAGGGGAGGAGGGGCTGTATTTTCTGGCAGATCACTTCCATGATCCATTTCACTGTGCAGCTGCACAAACAACTGGACTAGCAAAACAAGCAGGATACAACTAAGAGGATACAAATGTATAAGGATACAAATAACCAGTATCAACTCAAGACATCATTGCTTTTAAGAAATGTATTTGGACTTGTAACCTAAATGAAAACCATTCACTTAAGAAGGTACCTATAGATTTCTTCAGTTCAATAAAAACATTCTCAGCTAACCAGCTGAGCAAACTCAGAACAGAACACAGCTGAAGCCACCGACCAGCACAACATTCATGGGGTGGGGGAGGTGGGAAAATCCTATTACATTCTTAATCTTCTATACAAATCTGAAATTACCACTAGGGTGTTGGGTTTTTTTTTGCCTAGGGGATTTTTGTTTGCTTTTAAACAAATGCCTTTTCCCTCTGTCCAGTATTCACCATTACAACACTAGTAACTTTCAGTACAATTCCAGGCAAGGTAATTAAATAACACCAGCTCAAACAGGTTTGTTTTCTAAGCAATTTATTCACCTCAGAAAGGTGACTTCTTGTCGTGGTTTAACGGTACCAAACGGTAACCAGACCACCCAGCCACTCGCTCACCCCTCCCTGATGGGGTGAGAAGAATCGGAGAGAGCAAGCTTGTGGGGTGAGACCAAAACACTTTACCAGCACAGCAAAGGAGAAG
>KL267148.1:9512-27244 GCA_000699545.1 Podiceps cristatus
TAACTGGATTTTATAGGTGCCAGAAATGGCACAGGTAATCTGCTGTTGATGTATAGTAATTTTGCTGTCACCCTGGTTTAAACTGGGGAGATTTTCAAAAGAAGCAAAGTGGCTTGGGAGAGGAGGTTCCTTCTAAAAAATTAAAAACTGGTGCTCTCATTCCCTCAAACCACTGGGGCTAAACCACTGAAGGTGCTTCGGTCACTTGTTTCCCTCTGAAATCGGTGAGAGTTGCTTTCTACATATGGGTTTATGAACAGCTGAAGTCCGTAGGTTTTTTGTTTTGTCTTCTCATGCTTCTGCTTCTAAATTACTCTTGAACTTTTCCAAGATCTGCTACTATATTGCAAAACATATTTAGAAATTTCTGGCAGCTCCACGTTGTGGTTAGCTATGCTATATTAATACTTAGAAACTTATGTCAAGTTTGCATTATTTGCCAGCAACAGTAAACTAACAAAAATCAACAGGGCAAGTCTACCCGAGTGTCTCTGTCTGGAGGCAGTGGCTGGCTGCATGTTGAGCCTGTTGGCTGATTTACTGTCCGCGTTGTGCTCCGCGACCCGGTGTCGCTGAGGAGGATTCTGTGTAAGCATACTTGAGATCTGTGTGAGGTGAGGTGAAGAGTCTATTTTAAGGTCTGTGTAGACGGTGGTGATCTTCGGCCAGGGTTTCACTCCCACACTTGAGAAGCGTGCGGTGCTGACAGCGACCCTGCAGCGTTGTTGGAGGAGGAGGGAATTTGGCTCATTCAGCTTTTTGGTTTGGTTGAATAATCCGTTAAATCATTGGCCATAGTGTTGGGTAGCACAGCTGCTTCCTTCATCCATTTTTGCAAGTGCACTAGGTTCCTGCTCTCCAAACATCTTTGTGTTGGCTGTGTTCTGAAGGAGAAGGCCTGAGCGCTGATGTCAAATGCTAATTAATGGCTTGCAGCATTAATGCTGTGTGGGCCTGAAGCTGTCTTTCCTCAAACCTTGGGTACCATAGATGCCGTAAGGGTAACATCTAACAGCTGTGTTGGGAGAACAAGTGTGCTGGACAGTTTGTCTAATGCACACTTATTTGTTGGGTGCTTGTCCTCTAGTCTTCATGTCATCCTCTTTTGTCAGGTGGCCGAGCAGGACACCTTTGTTTGAAGGCATGGACAGCATGCCCCATGCCAGCGTGAAGTCAGTGTGGTGCTTCTGAGCCACTGAGGGATGACCCAGAAGAGGGAACCTACTGAGATCTTGTTGCGTCAGTGGCAGGTTTAGCTAGGAGAGAGGCAGGGAAGAAAGTCTGCTGCTGCCCATCTCCTTTCTCTCTGTCCTGCAGCTCCCTCCCCAGCTGTGTCCTAGGGCAGAAGGGAGACACCTGAGGAAGCTCGGACTCTGTCTTTGGGGGGCTGAGCTTTGCTGAGAGGGGATGGCAGGGTGCACCAAGGTGTCGTTGGTTCACGTCAGACAGGTCCCCGCTCTGCCGGCTGCCCTCGCCTCCAGCACCTGCAAGCCCAGCATGTCCCCAGGACACGCTGCGGTTGTCACAGCAGACTTCGGAGGAGGACTGTGACGCCTGGCAGAGGACAGAGAGACTTCGGCTGACAGTAAACCCAGGCAGCTTCAGAGGCTTTGCGTATCTGTGCTGCTTCAGAGCAAGTTTCCTCCTCTCCCTCCCCTTGTCCTCGGTGGCAAGGCTGGAGCAGGAGGGGTGACCTGGTAAAACCAGCTGAGGCAGCCACCACCAGCTGCAGTTGGAAGCAGTTACTCCATTTGGTACTCTTTAATTGTAGCTGTCACCGCTCCAAGCAAGCGGAGGGAGAGGCGGTTTCCTTGTTTTTCAGCTAAGGGAGTTTAAAAATCACTGGTTTTGGCTCGGCACTCCATCGCCTTGGCAGCTCCTTGGCTGGCAGATGAGGGATGGATCTCGCTGTTGGGAAGAGACCGAACCAAAGTCGCTCACTGCTGCAAAGCAAGGAGAGGTGGGGGAGCAAGGGCGCTTCTCCAGGTGTGTTCCTCCTGCATGGGGGGCACTGGGGTGGCTGCCAACTTCACCCCCTGCTTCCCTGAGAGGGCAGAAGCTTTTTGGCTGTACCTGTGGTGACATATTTGTTGATAGCCTGCCATGTGCCTTCCCCAGTAGGCAGCTTCCCCCTGTAGCTTGGAGAGGCTATAAGCAAGTGACCATAGGTCTCATAGCTGGAGAAGGCACCTTGGAAATGCATGTGGAGGGAGGCCTGGCTGGGAACACAGAGGCTTGGGTGGGAATGGGAGCAAAGAGGAGGAAGCTGCTGGAAAGTGACAGCATTTTGCAAAATCTGCTTCATTATGTCCTGTTATGGGAAAAAAAAAATACTGAGGGGAAACAAGAAGGGGGAAAGGCAGTCTTAGCAAGAGCAGTAAAGATGTCAGCTGTATTTCTAAAAGTGGCTATTTTGAATTTCCCTTACTACAATGTTAGTGTCCAGTCCAGTGCCACTCATCTATTTGAATGAGGAGGCCGTGGCTTAATTCTTGATGAATGCAAAGGAAAAAAAAAAATATGGAGGTAGAAGTGATTGAAGGAAGCTTTGAAAGAAAGACATGATGAAGTTAAACATTATGTTTTTTTCCTTTGAAATGCTAGCAAGATTTCTTAAGGAAGAATGTGTGTGACAACATCCAGTGTGTTCCACAAACAAAAGCGTTTGTGCAGCTTTGTAGAGCAGTTGTAATAGCACAGCTGGAGGAACTCCAGAGAAATTTGTAACAGTCTGCGCGTAATTAGCGCTGCCTTTTAAACACACAAAGGGGAAAAAATGAGTGGATGCCAGCAAATCAGGGGGAAAAAAAAGTGTAACCCAAACATTTGGAATTTGATTTAAATACAACCACTGGCTCAGTACAACCCTGTCAAAAGAAAAAGAAAGAATTGCAGTAAGTTTATTGCAGGAGTTTATTGCAGTTGTCTCAATAACCGGGTAAAGTATGTAACTTCCAGAATTAGTGGAACACTGGCAAAAAGGAACATTTTCTGAAAAGTTTATGCTTTCATACAAAACGACATTTCTTAAAGTAAGATGAAAAGGGCACTGCTCTTGCAGAAGGAACCTGCAGAGCCCATGAATGTGCTCTTCAGGCATGTCAGTGATGAGCAGCTCAGTGAGTCCACCCTGAGCCAGGGTGGCAGGAGCTGGGGTCACTGCATGTACCGAAAGAGAAGGAAAAGGAAGGACCGTTCCTTTCATCCATTTAAAAGCCACTATCTTTATAGTTTTTCCTTGTATTGTGTGTTTTCATGGAAAGAAAAGCTCACAGCTTGCTTTTTTTTTTTAATTTTAATTTTCTGAAAGTGATCACACCCTTTTCCTCCTGAATCCTCAGAAAAGGGTATTGTAAAGCACAAGTGTTGCCTTTTTTATTTTTCCAGTTTCATTTTTTTTTGCCCCTGTTGATAACAGTGTTGATGGAAATGTTTGGTCTGACTCCTCCATGATGCCTACTGTCTTCTCTGGCAGGTGCTACTTTGGAGTACATCCCTCATGGCCAACTTGCAAACACCCACTTAACTTCAAATTTGCGAACACTGAAATTGGAGCAGGACATTGTGCCTGCTCAGGAGGAGAGGAAGACTCCCCTGGTGGAAGCCATTCGGGGACGGAAGTCCTTCTCTTCTCAGGACAAAACTCTCGCTCCAATTAACCTGACAGATGACCAGCTTGCCTCTGGCCTCTATGGTAATAACTGGCTCACATTCACTTTTCATTGTGCTGATGGAGTTTGAATATGAAATACAGTTAAAGGAGTTTTTCTCAAAATTGCAAAGTCAGGGAAAGATGCGGCTATGTGGGAAGTCACGGTGTGAGTGTGAGACCCCGTGTCTGCAGATAGTGGTTAGCTTTGCAGTGGCAGATTGTAGTGCACGAGTGAAATGTCGTTTAGTGACTTTGTAAGAAAAATGTAGTGAGAGAGAAGGGGTTAATAAAATAACTTACTTTTGAAAACTTGCATTTGTATGAATGACTTTCCTGTTTTATGTTTAGAGATGGGTTTAAAAGTTGTTTCAGTGAATACTAAAATCTAAAAGACCAGCCTTGACTGAACCTCCCCACCCTGTTGAATACGCTATTGTTAAATGTGCTGTCTGTACTAATGCATTGGTCCTGGCAATGAGCTGCTGTCATATGACACCAAGAATTAAGATTTTCTTAACAGAGCAGTCTTAAGGCATGTTGGTATTAGAAGCCTTTCACAGATAGCAAAACAAATGGTCTTTTATTGAGATTTTCTGAAGTGTCATAAAGATTAGCAGCATGTTGGAAGATGGGAAGGTTAGGCTGAACTAGTTTTCTGTTTCCAGAGTTGTTTTGGGAAGTGTTCCTCTATATATCCAGTGTGCATTTCACACCATGACTATACATATAAAAAGATCAGAAAGCCCAGCTTCAGTTGGTAAATTAAACAGCTGTTTGTTTTGAAAAATTGTATAAAGCTGCTGCAGTGAAAGCCATCTACAGATCGGTACTGATAACGTGTGCTTTAACTCCCTTGTCAACAGTTTGTACTAATAATGAAAACACACTCAAATCTATCATGAAGAAAAGGGACGGGAAAAAGGATTTGAGCAACACCAAGAAGAACCTGCAGTTTGTTGGCATCAATGGCGGGTAAGAGACCTGTCTCTGAAACATCTGTCGTTGTAGCGCCTTCACGTGGGAAGGAAAGGAGGAACCCAGGAGCTTATGCACAGCTTTGGCCTGTTCTTCAGGCTGAGGTGTATCTGCTGAGTTTTAAGGGTCAGAGGGAAGAACAAAACTGCTGAGCTCGTATTAATCCTCTGTGAACCTTTTTGCTTGCAGGTCATACGTGGCATCAGTCTCAAGTACCTGTAGGTTACATTGCTCCCAAATAATGCGGGAAAAGTGAAACAAAGAGCCCTGGGAATGTTTCTCAGGCAGTATTGTAGTAAGGAAAACTGTAATATGTCTTCGGCAGCTGGCAAGTGCAGCATTGTGCTGTTGAATACAGCAAGAGATGGCATTGCCTAAGAATTAACTTTTCTGGGTTTGTGCTAGATAAATACAGAAGCTTTGTTAGACAAATACAGGAAACAGTATGGAAAAATGCCTTCTTTCAAACTATTACTTACCCTTGCAGAACATTGCAAAGGCTTTTAAAATGGTTTCACCAAATTGTTTTATATAGCTTTTCTAGTCTTCTCCTCAGGTTAGTTTTTCTTTAGTACAAATGCCTTGTGCAGTATACAGCCTAAATACCACAGTTACTTCATTTCATACATATTGCCTAAAAGCATTGTTACGTGTAGTGGGGGAATTATACCACTCATAAATCACTGTTGTCCATTAGAAGAACAGTCTTAGTACAGTAATTCATCAGGTGTTGAGACTGGTGAGATAAGACAGTTCATTAGAATCAGCATTACAGTTGTACAAATCACTAATATTTCACCTAAAATAGTAAAATGTTTTGGATTGTCACAGAAAAAAAATGTTGAAATTGTGATTGTTATCTTTTGATAGGTTTGTTAGTTTCCCTGTTTATATCTGCCTAGTAAGGCAACAACATAATTTACTCTGAAAAAAGTAGTTTCATTTTGGGGCTAAGGCAAGGTCTTGACAGAGTGTTAAGACTTATGTTTAAAAAAGATTGTTCTTTCATTGTGCATATAATAATTGCAGTGTCAGTTGGCAGTGACACCAAGTTCAGTGAGTAGAGAAGGTCCCTGTGTAGAAAACAGGAGGACTGTTGCAAGACAATTTTGGCAAATGGCAGTTTTTCAACCAGTGCAGGCAGGTACCCACTGCTGCTGAATGGCACTGAGCAAGCACCCCTGCACCTGCCCTTCTCCCCCCAGGTACGAGACGACATCCAGTGACGACTCCAGCTCGGAGGAGAGCTCCTCCTCGGATTCGGAGGAGGAGTGCGAGGGCCACGAGTACCCCCACAGCCGACACACAGAGGAGAGGCAGCCCGTGCCTTGTGCCCCGGAGGTCTGTGCCATGGGGGCAGAGAAGGACAGCCCCCCCGCAGAATGCGAGGCTGAGGAGGTGGAAATCAGAGAGAGGTAGGCTGCTCGCCCTCTCCCGAGCACCTCCAAGGGTGTTATCGCTGCCTCGTTGCATGGGGCGAGCTGTGGGTTGTGCCTGAGCTGGTGGAGAAAGTGCCAGCCCCCATTGCTGCTCAATGGCTGCCCGCTTCCCTCTTCCTCGAGCGGGTGACCAGAGGTGGTTTCATGGCAAAATGACCGTGTGTGAGCGGGGAGAAGGTGTCAGAAGGTGTCCTTTCCAGCAGCTGACCCCAGCAGTGTTAAATGGTCCATTTATAGCCAGACCCTTGTGGCTTTCCCCTGCTAGATATTCTAGATATTCTATAGATAACGGGTTCGCTAGATTTTTACAAGTGTGCTAGCTTAGAAAATTATGTAAGTGGAATAATAACAGTAAAAGAGCTAACACAAAAGTGATAGGTCATGTTTCACTGGAGATACAGCTTATCATTAAACTTATCTGTAATTATCAGCTGCTAAATAAACGAGATGCAGAAATTCATAATTAAGAGCTATTTGTAGGCCTTGAAGCTGTGAGTTTTGAAGTGCCCTGAGCTTATTTATACAGTACTGTACGATTGCCTGTTATTTTACAGGTGGCATAAAAGACGGCAGTTTTCTCAGAGTTGCTCTCTTAATTTATATTGATCCAAGCAAGGGGTGATAGTGAAGAGGGGCAGCAGGACATCTTAGATAGCCACGTGTACTTGAGGAGCATGTTCTTTGCCAGCTGGCTGCCCGGGCAGTGCCCTTTGAGGGGAAGAGCCGTGTGTGACTGTGCGTGGTCCATGCAATGGTGGAGCGTTTCATTGCTCTGGAAGCCCCAGCAGCTGGCTTGTAACCCTGGAGGGCTAAAATGCCTGTCTTACACACACAAGTGTGTTAGCCTCTCTGCCTTTTGGGAGAGTCTTCCTGGAAAATTGCCATTATCCTCTGTGGCAAGTTGGTCACATCCTGGTGTGCCATGTGGCACAGGCATGGACCTTCTTATTTTCAGCTGTTCCCTGAGTTTTGAAATTTGTGATGGAAAGCGGGCAGAAGTGAAAATGTGAATTCGGACTAGAGAAAGAAAGTAAATTTCCAGGGTGGACAAGATGAAAGTCTGGTTGTGGTGAAGAGGATAAAATGGGAGCCAGCAGGGAGGCACTGCCTGTGCCTTTTCCCACCGGTCAGTTCCGTTTCCATCACAACTATCAGCATTTCCTCTCGTTAATCAAGTAATCAAAGTGCGGAGTATGTAATACATGCCCCGCAGCCATACAGCGGTAGGTGAGAATTTCCACTAGAAAGGTTGCCAAGGCTAAAGCACAGAAGTGGTGCATCGCCTGTTCTCTGCTCCCACTGCTCCTCCCGTGTACATCTGGGAAACACATTTTTCCTCCCCACGGAGGTCAGTGGCCCCGCCAGCGGCTCCTCTTGCCGTGGAGGGAGTCCCCATGGAGATGAGCTGCCAGAGCGGCTGCCTCATTGCAGCAGCTGATGACTTGCCTGGAAACATTCATTCCCCCTCGACTTTCAGAAAGGTAAGTGGTTCTGTGCTGAAACATTGAGAGAAAAATTTACATGTGCCATGTGTTCTGCTGTCTCCCTCAGATACGAACTAAGTGAAAAGATGCTTTCTGCCTGTCACCTGCTGAGAAACAACATTGATGACCCTAAGGCACTGACCAGCAAAGATGTGGTAAGCAATGCAGGGCAAAATTCTCCCTGAGCTGCAACAGAAAAACTTCAGGGAGGGATAACTTCTGGTTTTGCAGGACCAGCACTGCAGTGGCTCAGCGAAAGAGGATTTCATCTTTCCTGGAAGAGTCACAAAGTGCTTTTTCTATCCAGACACTTTTGTCCAGAGAAAGTACTCATGCTTTGTGTGCTGAGGTGTTGTCATCCCAAGCCACAGACGTAAAAATAGTAACATGAAAGTGCAGTTTCAACACGTTCGTGCATTCCTGTATTACTTTCGTAAGTGTTGCTTTAGCACTGCTGTGGACAGCTCTCAGGCCTCTCATTAAGAGACTGCATGGGGCGAGGAGCCTGTTTCTTCCCATTGACAAAAGCTCAGAGTCTGTTCTGAAACTGAATGTGCTCTGCCTCCTAAGCATAAGGATACTGTGTCTGTCTTGCTTATTGTACTGGTAGCTTTTATCAGTGCAGCAGGGAGTAAGGAGTATTCATTGTTAATACTCGGTCTCAATGAATAAGGTATTTGCCTTATATAGGAATTGCCTATGCTACTTTGTGAGGGCAATCCGAAAGCAAAAGAACACTGTTTAGTGATATGAAATCGAATTCTGCATTTGTTACAGTTGTACAGTGACGTAAAAGGCAACAATCCAGTGCCAGTCTCCTCTACTGTAGAGCATCTGCAGCTTCTTAAAGACAGACACAAATATCGTCTGTGTCCAATTCTGACATTTGTGGTCCAGGGAATGTTTTGAAATGTGGTTTAATAGAGTTGTGATGGGTAGTCTTTAATCCTGTGTCAGTCTTTCAGGAGTTTCAGTAGTTCAGGCATTCAGACAACAAATGCTTTCAGGCCTGGTTGGAGTTGAAAGTGTCAAAAATGGCATAAACAGGTGATAATCTCTGCCTTGGAAGTGTAATTTGGATTTACATGTTTCTTTCTTGTGCTGGCAAACACTTCAAGCACAAGTGGTGCTTTGTATCGGGGAAACTGCAGACTAATCAGCTCTTGTTCTCTGGCTCTCTGCTGATAAAGAAGTCTTGTCCAAAAAGGGTAAACTTCAGTACAGCTAGGGATCCATGTAAATTGTCACAGCCTCTTCCAACATGCTCAGATCTTATAGCTGCTGCTGAACAAAAAAAGTGTACCATTTATTTAATAATGCGTATGATACCGTGACTGTAAAAATAATTCCTTAGTGGTATTTTGCGCTCAGCAGTGCCTAAAATAATGATTAAAAAAAAATATTTATATTGTGTTGGTTTATGACCACTTTTGTGTTTCAACTGCGTATTCACAATACATGTAGTCTGTTAAATGCTTGGGCCTTGCAAGTTTTTACTGTAGTTGTACTGATGTAAAGTATTCTGTATATATGTATATGTAGTACATATATATATATGTATTACTGATGTGTGTAGAATATTCTCACTTTACCAGACATGGCCCCCCTCTAGAACTACTAGTGATTTATGAACTTAAAGTATTTCATGGAAATAGTTACTCCAAGTGGTTTTTTTTCTGTTCGCCAGTATTTGTTACCAGTTAATTCTAGGGGTAATCTCATCCTAAAATGCTGTGCCCTCAGAGGTGAACTATTTCTGAAAAGCGAAATGAGAGGAGGTAAACAATTGGTGTTTTAAAGAAGAATTTAGTCAGAGGGGAAGCTTCAATCTCTATGTCTTGTTTGTGAGCTGAATACTTTCTTCCCACATTTGACTAAAAAAGGCTTGACCTCCTGCATCACTGACTTGTGGGATGGAAAATGCTTTAAATAGATTGCCCATATGTAAATTTTTCTGTCTTGGTTTTGGCAGAGGTTTTGTTTAAATACCATCCAGCACGAGTGGTTTCGTGTGTCAAGTCAGAAGTCAGCTGTCCCTGAAATGGTTGGAGACTATATAACTGCTTTTGAAGAGATTTCTCCTGCTGTCCTCAGACATATCATCAATATGGCAGATGGAAACGGAAACACAGCTCTGCATTACAGCGTCTCACATTCTAACTTTGAAATTGTAAAGCTGCTTCTGGATGCAAGTAGGTTGACTTATTTGCATATTTTTAAAAAATATTTTTGTTTTTTGCAATCCTCGTGGGTGGAATTCTTGATGAGCAAGAGGTCAAGTTTGGGCTTCCTCCAGCAGCTGTTTTAGCTGTTAACAGTTACACGGTGGCTCACTTGGGTAGTCTGGAATCCATGTTTCTAATGCTAGCTTTGGAGGTGGTGGTGACGGCTCTTCAAGAAATTACAGAAACAATAAATTACACACAGAGCTGACCAGAGTTTGGGACAGATCCCTGACTCTTAGACTGTAGTCCAAGTTCAGCAGCACCAGCCTCCAGCAGTTTTTGCTGGAGGCAGCGCAGCTGCTGCTCACCCAAAGGTAGGGTTCCGGTGAAGGAAGATGCGTTCAGGTGTAAAGGTCCATGTGAAATACTCAAACTAGTCTAGCTTTATTTTACTAGAGCAGTAAGAAAATTCTTTTGGCCGCCACCTTGGCATGTCTGTACTGCTCTCCTGAGAAACTGGAGCAATATGGCATTCTGCCATATAGGAGTGTTTCCCTGATGCGTGAGCAGCTATGATGCTTCATTTAGTTGCTACTGTTGTTGCTTCCTTCTCCTGATCCCCTTGCTACA
Organism: Podiceps cristatus; assembly: GCA_000699545.1. NCBI lineage: Eukaryota > Metazoa > Chordata > Aves > Podicipediformes > Podicipedidae > Podiceps > Podiceps cristatus. The sequence continues at coordinate 19,858 of KL267148.1, forward strand.
CGCGTGCAGAGAGGGTAGTGGCAGAGGGGAGACTCCAAGCATCTGCTCCCTACGTGCCTTAAGCCAGAAGGCAGTCAGGGGAAGGTGCCGCATGTTGGAGCTCGTCCCAGGCAGGGTGTGATCTGTTTAAGCCTAGTTTTGCTCTCCGACTGAGGTTTCTTCCCCTAAACTAGTTGTAAAACCTGTCACAGTTGGTTGTGAAGCTTAACTAGAATGACGATGTGGCTGGAGTGTAAGCCTAGTAATAATTATAAATCCAGAAGGGTAACATCAGATAAACAAGGATATTAATGATACAAATCTCAGCTTTGATAACCCAGCATGTCTGTCACTGCAAAGAGTTCCTCCTCAGGAAAGCAAGCACTTTGAAGTCTCTGGTCCTGTTTGAAGGCAGCCACTGGGAAGAGTGAGTCACGGCAGGGGAATGCAGGGAATGTCAGGAGCACAGTGAAATGCAGCAGGCTGGCTCCACAGCAGCAGGGCATCGGTGGGAGGAAAGGTCTCCCCTCCGGTTCCCTGGGTTTCTCAGGGTAGCATGAGCATGCTCACCCGTTGCTGGAAGTCAGGACTGCTGTAGTTTACAGCAGCTGGTGTATTCCTATGAAGACAGCAGGTTTTAACTGTAAAATCCAACAACCCTGACTAGTGCCAGGTACTGCATGTGCCAGCACTTGGAGAATATTTGCAAATAGGCAGATTTCTTCAGGTTTTGACAGTCTCCCTCTGGACCATGTCTGAATGGTCACTGCAGTCAACTTTGTGACATGTTATATCACGGGCATATTTTTGGTCCAAGAACTCCATGGCTGTCTGTTTGGTGGGAAGAGCAGATGAGACAAGAGACTTCTCCATATCACCATGCAGTGTTACCAAGAGGACAAATAGGGAAACAGTTCTGCTCGTTAGCCATACAGAAAAGGAGCTGAAATGTGACCTCAGAAAACAAACCTCTGTTGTAGTCTAGTCAGGGTAGGAGAGAATCACTTCCAATAATTACTCATTACTCACGAAGTAACACATGTAGCAGAGTGTCGTGTTCTGTGGCTTCATTGGCTTCCCAGAAGAGACTTCAAAAGTAAGATCAGGCTACTGGTTATAAGGTAGCACAGGTGATGTCTATGGAACATGAAAAAAAATGCATTTTCTTATATCTGCACTTGTATTGCTTCTGCAATGTTGTTTTCACTTAAAGGAAAAACAAACAAACAAAAACCAAACGCCTTTGGCAATAAATCTGAAGATTTTCCTGATACATTTTGGCTTATTAAGATATCTGTGGTGCAATTTAACCCCAAGTCTAGATAGGCTGTTTAAAGTAAGTCTGAGTCCTTGCCTTCCAATACGATGAAAACACTGAAAGCCCTGCTGCCTGGTAAACTAATAAGCCCTCATGGATTTCTGCAGAATTTTAGGAACAGAGACAGACTGGAGTTAGACTTGAAAGGAGAACTCTTGTCAGCTGCTGGCACTAGTCAGAAGACTTGACTGTATTTGTTCCCAGGGTACTTTTGTTCACAGTCTTTAATTGAAAGGTTTTTTTCTGCAGCTCGAAAACATGTCAAAGTACACTTGTGTATCTTTAAAATAACACCAATTACAGCAAACTGTTTGCACTGAGGAGAAACAGCTTTTCCACTGACCATGTTGATGGACCATTCTTATTTTGCAGTGTGGATCCCCTCAGGAGAGGAGCTTAAAGACTCTCCTGACGGTATTCCTGGTGTTTGCACCCATGACCCCAGTGGGCACATCAAATTTCAAATCACTTGCTTTTACAAAAGAAAAAAAACACACAAAGAAGGCCCTAAGTGGTGACATATAAAATGGCTCTGTGCTCTGCCTTGTATTGCCTGCATAGTAGAAGAGAAACCTTTTCTTTCTTGGGCTCAAGAGCACCCGTGTTTATTTTTTTCTTCTCCACTTTCCCTTGAATTGCTTCCATTATGAGAGCAATTGCTGCCTTTTCTTTTTATAGGCTGCTCTGCTAACAGTTTATTCAGTTCATTAGCACAATTGCTGCTTTTTGGGTTCCTGCTTTCCAAAAAAATTATCTCATCCCTCTGCAGATGTCTGTAACGTAAATCATCAGAACAAGGCCGGCTATACCCCCATCATGCTTGCTGCACTTGCAGCTGTGGAAGCAGAGAAGGACATGAGGATAGTGGAGGAACTGTTCAGCTGTGGGGATGTGAATGCTAAAGCCAGCCAGGTCAGTCAAACAGTTCACGAGACACTGTTCCTGCTCCTGTGGATTTTTATCTTTCCTTCCATGCTCCCATCCTTGCTCCATCAGTTCAGTGTTTTCGCTGTTTCACTCTCACCCTCTCCAGTCTTTGTTGTTTGTGTATATGTTTTCAATTGCTGTATACAAGATGGAGCCGTGGAAGAACAGTTGAGCCTCAGGTCTCAATCTTTTCTAAAAATAAAGATTGACTATTATATGAAAGAACCATTACTGAATTTTAGGGGGCGTTTACAAATTCTGCACCCTTTAGTTACTTCCAAGGAACTCCAGATGTCTGGAATTAGATCTGATATCTTCCTTCTAGTTTAGTAAGTAGCTGTGTGAATGTGGAATATATTATGCATTAAAGGTATTTTAATAGTGGCAAGCAGAGTCTTGAGAGTGCTGTATAAAATAATAATGCAGGTTTTTTTCCCCTAGAAGCAGCACAATGCCAAAAAAATAAGCGTGCATGCTTTGTCACCGATTTTCTGTGTGGTGATTTAGGTTTTCTTTCCTCTTCTTTACATGCAGGCTGGTCAGACCGCACTGATGCTAGCTGTGAGCCACGGGCGGATAGACATGGTTAAAGCTTTACTGGCCTGTGGTGCAGACGTCAATATCCAGGACGACGAGGGCTCTACAGCTCTGATGTGTGCTAGTGAACATGGACATGTAGAGATTGTCAAACTCCTGCTGGCTCAGCCTGGGTGTAATGGCACCCTGGAGGACAATGTGAGTTGCCTTTCCAGATGGTGCTCCATCAGATAGCTTCTCCGCTCCCGAGTGTTGTTCTAATTCAGGTTTTTTGATGCAGCGGAGGAGAGCTGCTGAAATCGGCTTACGTGAATCTCTGAGTGACAAAGTAGCAAATGCATGAATCCTCTGCATAGTGGCAGCAAGTGCTGTGATTCTTTGGCTAGTATCTCTGCTAATCTATCTATTGGCTAGTACCTCTGCTATCTAACAGACCTACCCAGTAGCTATTCTTGTGATTACCTGTAGGCGTGCAGTGACCAGAAGAGGTAAACCATTTGCTAGCTCTTGGTAAAACATCTTCCCTTCTTATATTCCTTCCCTCTTTCCCATGAGTCTTCCAGTTTTCATTTAGGACCTTATCAGGTGACTTAACGGCCTTGCTGTGTTGATTTCTGTGTCTGTGGCAAAGATCAGCCCTACAGTTCTCTTCACAGCATGTTTACACGGTATCTACAGCATGACTTTTGAGAGTTCAGGTTTGGTCTCAGTCGTGAAGCTACGTTGTCCTGACAATAAAAGGATAAAGGCTGTGACTTCAGCACCAAGTGAGACACTTGCATGTTTCTTGTTTGCAAGAATCATTGCGGCCTACAGTGTCAGCAGACAATTTGATCTGTAGACTTCTCAAGCTTGAAAACGTTGACTTAGCTGGGTCTTGCCAGTACTATGTTCTTGTTAACAGTGTCACTTCTTGGGTGTGTTTCTATTCTTCCTACTATTTTCACCCACTGAGCACTGAAGTGGAGCCTGAGTTTGGGATCTGGGTGGGCAGTGGGTGTGTTTTCATTGAAGCTGCTGCAGAAAGGCAGAGACATCCTTTCTGTTCATTCGCTTGCCGGCAGCAGCCGGCTGAGGTGCCCGATGGTGCCAGTGGTGTGTAACAGCTGCCCTGAGGGGAAAATGTAAGGCGGCCTCAGTGTAACACACACTTTTGGGGGCAATCTGTGTTACTGCAGCCTGGGTGCTGTTAGCACTATTAATCACCAAGTCAATAATTAAAGTTTCTATGGGTACATGAGACTTAACTATTCCTGTAGTCAGTTTGATACTGTTTCCTAAGCATGGTTTTTCTGCTGCTTATTAATTTTATAACAGATTTGCCTGTGCTGAGAGATTATGAGATTGTTAGTGTTCCCCTAGCTATTCTGAATGTGACAGTGATGCTTTTTGAGTCAGCATGATCAGTAGTAAGCTGAGCTTCATCCTACCAATGAGTGTGCCACTCTGACAGTGATACAGCATCTCCCTTTAAGAACTTGGCTGTGCATTTGTAATCATTATATTGCACTGTAGTGGACAGCTCTTCCAGCTCCCTCTCTGCCTGGGACAGTTAGAGACTCCCTGTAGTCTCATAAGAAGACTTTCCACTTGAATGCTGTCCATCATGTGCCATGCTGGAAAAATGGTTTACAATTCCCTTAATCTGGTGCCATCCTCTCTAAGAGCAGTGCTACAGCAGTGGCTGGAAGATGTGCTTCATTCAGAGGGCCAACATAAGGGGCAATCCATATGAGAGGATGTATCAAATACTGGCATTATCGTGGAAACTTCTGTGCACAAGAGCCAAAAGACAGGCAGTGGACCAGCAAGCCACTGTGAGATTTGTGCCGAGGGTGTAGGTACCTGCCTTGTAATTTAAACAACATTGGAGGGCGAGGGGTTGTAGCCATGTGATGCACAGATTTGAGGAAGGGAAGCAGGGAAGGCAAGAGTGGGATGTGGCAGCTTCGTACAAGTGTGCCCCTCTGACAGCACAGAAGTTCACATCGTAGGTTGTCTTGACATCTGCTTCTTCCTGGACCAGACATGGCCTAAAGGGAAACCAGCAGGTTAATATGTTACCCTTTAGGCAAAAGCAGTTTTTGCTTCTAGCAGCCTCAGCAGCTGTGGTTTCTGAAAGCAGTATCTTCTGAGAAACAGAAGTGACAGTATTTGACCAGGAAAGTGCATTTGTTTGTATTTAGACTTCCATTGAGGAGCATTTGGAATTATGACTGCAATCCCTCTTTGTGTTAATGGGAGCTATAACACAACAATTATCATTATAACACAACAATGATCATGATATTTGATTAGCGTTTATGCTTCCCTTATCTTCTCTTCTACTCCTCACTGACACTGTAGTTTCTCTCAGGCAGACTAATCTTCTGAAATCACTGGTCTTACACAGCACTACATGTAATGTTACTGTGATAATGGCATGCTCGTTCTTCCTCCACAATAATCAAGACTCATTGAGAGAAATTATGAGGCCTCTGACAATTGGACTGCCTCATAAAACAGCAATGCAAGGCTTATTGTCACTTAATTATAATAAAAGAAATTAAACAAGACTCTGCATTAACCCAACTGTGTGTCTCACCAGTGGGGCATCCACTTGGTAATTTCCCTTCTCAGTGGGCTGATGGGGCTTTTAAGAGGTCTGTTAATGCACACAAGCACTAATTCTCTTACTTCTTTTCTCCTCTCAGGATGGCAGCACAGCACTTTCAATAGCCCTGGAAGCTGGACATAAGGACATAGCGGTTCTCCTGTATGCCCATGTCAACTTTTCCAAAACCCAGTCACCGGTCAGTACACAACCTCCTGCAGTTTATGTTTTAACTTGCTGCTCCTGAACATGATAGTAAAACATAAACAAAAAAAATACCACCACCACCCCTGGCAGATGTACAGCCATACATGAATTTTCAAATTTATTCACAGGATAGTTTTTATGCTGGTAAGTAAAATGTACATTTTTAAATGCAAGTTGTCTGCAGAACGCTAAACCCTGGCTGAAGGATACTTCCTCCCTTTTATCTGGGGGTGAAGATAACACACTAACAAGGTTGGCTGGCTAGTGTGCAGAGGTGCTGTTGCATTGTTGTAATGCTAATTGTTGACCTGATCACCAAAACACAGCTGTTTCTGGAGTTACAGCTGTCCTAGGTGTTCTGGCAAATAACCACCTGCTCTCCAAGCCCAGTCTCACCCTCCTGATAAACTGCTGCTAAACAGTTCACTGTCTAAACAACATCTGCTCTCAGTTAGTAGGCTGTATGATAGCTGGCACTGTTCTTCCTAAAATGGAAAAGGGAGAAGTTAAAAAAAAAAAGGGGGGGGGGAAAAAAATACTAATCTGTGCATATAAAGGCAAGGGATTGAACAGAGTGCTTGAGAGTGCTGTGTTCTCATGCGACTGGCTGGAATAATTTCCCTTTGATTAATTATTCTTTCCTTTTTTCTAGGGCACTCCTAGGCTTAGCAGAAAGACATCTCCTGGTCCAACCCACAGAGCCACGTTTGAGTAGTAGTGCATGAATACCTGTAAAAAATTCTATGCCATCTTTAAGCTGCTAAATGTTACTGTTTTACTGAGACAGATACTGAATGTAATTGTCTTGTGCCTGAACTCACCAGCAAAATGAAAGCAGAGATCTAGTGCTAAAGATAGAAAACTGTAAACTTGAAGCAAGCATATAGTTAAGTAGTGCTCAGCTGAGAACCTTAGCCAGAACTGTTCTTTTGCTCACCTACTTGTCTTTCTGTAGACTGGCATACATCCTGGTTTTCTTCACGATAGATTATCCTTTCTTATGTTATGTGCAGCCTAAGACTTGTAAAGCTATCCATGCAGGGGTGTCCTGGTGGCTTGTTTTTAGTCATTCTAAATCATACCTATATTTACTGTGCCGAGACATTATCACAGTAACCTTTTCATAAATTTCATTCCAATGTGATTTCGATGTTTTTAATTACTTTGAAATTCAGAAGTTGCAGTTGCTTATATAGTCAGCTCCGTGGATCTTGAGCTGGTGGGTGAGTGGGTAGGTATTGGGGATAGAACCTCTCATCAGGTCTGAAGTTCACTAAATAAGTTGTTGCTAATTGGGGATAATGTATAACTTTTTATATGAAAGATACTAGTATCTATAAAATTAACTCGCACAATATTTTCAGCATTTTATATTCCTTAATAATTAAAAACTACATGAAGAATTACATGTCCTATTACCATATTTTTATTAAGTGTGTCAGTCTATAAGCTCCATACATGTTTATTGGAGAGTAAAATTAGAGGTACCAGTTGTATATTCCCCTTGAGTGGAACTGAGCGTAGTTGTCGGTGCATATTTATGGAATGCTTTTACCTTGTCACATTCACTTTAGTCATGTGTATTGAAATGTTTGAAGTGCCTTAGACTCTTGCCATATTTTAAGAATAAAATTTCATTATGCTGTTTTACTCTTCTCCTGTTTTACATATGATTTGTCATCATCCAGATATGCTGCAGATTACAACTGCAGAGGCAAAACAGGATAGATTGGTAAATCAAGGAGGGAGGACTGGATAGCTCAACCCTTGGGGTTTGCTGATGCAAACAGCATCAGTATCTGTCGTGGTTTAACCCCAAACGGTAA
>KL267149.1:1818-12521 GCA_000699545.1 Podiceps cristatus
AGTTCATAAAGCATTCTGAGGCACAATACGAGAAGAGGCAGCTAGAGAGGACTGTGAACTTGAGGGACAGCATTATTCTGAACGCAGTCCTACAGTGTGTCCTGGACTGATTTACTAAGTTTCCTTACTTCCAGTCGCTCACCTGTAAAAGGGAGGAAGTCATAGCTACCCTGACACTACCCTGGACTCAGTGCAGATTCTTTGATGTCTCTAGAGAACATTGAAGATGGTACCTGCCTTGAAGTCTGACTTAATATTAGCTGTTGTGTTCAGTCGAAGTTGGGGGCTTGATTGATAAAGGCCTGTGGTGGGTCAGTACTGAAATGAATTTGCAGAAGATGCTTCAGGTGAGTTACACTAGCCTAAGGACAGCAGGCCAGGGCTAGGGTTCTTCACCAAAGCTTGAAGCCTGGGAAGGAGCTCCCAGAGGTCCTGTCTACTCTGCTTCTTGAAAGGTTTTAGTTTAGTGAGAGTAGGGAGCAGAGCTGTATTGACCTGACAGAAAGAGGATCAATGCAAGTCACTGCCCTTCCTGCCATTTTACATGCATTTAAAAGTAGAAAATGGTCTGTCATCTTGTAATAGCTGTTTGTGAGGATGAGTCCTATAACGTTTTCCAGTATGAGAGCACCACTTCTGTGTCTATGCTAGTTTTGGCTGTCGGAACAGATAAGGAAGATGTTTCCTGTGAGTATCTGATTCAACATTACAGCCTGATAAAGACAAACCTCCTCTCTGAACACAAGTGACACAGTAGATGGATTAGATAACTTCAGTCAAGCCAAGGATTATCTTTTGGAATCAAGGTATCATTTCACCGTCATTAAAATGGTGGCAATAGCTACCTCTTTGTAAGACAGTATTTTCACTCTTAGCCAGTGGGAAGGCAGGATTGAGTGTCATGTTTTGTTTTCATTAGCAGAATGCTTTGTCGTTGGACCTAGGCCTAAACAAGGCAGTGATAGGAGAGCTGTTTATCTACGAGTAGGTTAAACATGTGTTGCTGGACATACGCATACGGTACACCACACAATTGCTGAAGAGTTTGGCAGTTGCTGTAGATGAGTTTTCACAGAAAGATTTGGCTGCTGGAGTCTAGACCAAATTACATGTGCTTAGAGGACAGCTGTTTAAGATCACACTGGCAGACACCTGTGGAGCTAAGGAGATTAGACCACCTACGGTTACTTCCACTACAGAACAGAGAGTTTTGTTTTATTTTCAACAATGGGTAATAAGATCTCTTGTTGCAACTCCTGTTTCTGGAGACCTGAGTGAGTAGCACAGCACTGACCATTCATGAAGATTGTATGAAAGTATTTTTAAAAATAACCTGATAATCTTAAACCAGACCTGCTGTGTAAACAAATACAGTGCTGGAGTGAGCTTTATTGACTTACCAGAAAGAGGACCTTTCTGATCTACTGAAGGACTTTTAAAGATTATCAGCTCAGTCCTCGTCTCTGAAGCATAAAGAAATCTCCTGGTTAGACCCACTGAATGATTGTTCTCCCTTGTACCTCTCATGGTAGAATTCAATGAAGCTTTGGCCCACAGAAGGCAAGGTATCACAAAGAAGGAAAAATATGGAGGGCGGTATTTTCTTGGACTTTTACTTCTTGATAATTACAGGAATTCCTAGTTAACTATCATCTTTGTATTTTATTCAGATGTGTAAGAAAGTAGATATACAAGCCCAATTAAGAAGGACTGAGACTTTAAGTGTCCTAGGACTTCTTTCTAAAGGTAGAGTCCATGGGGATTATGGAAGCCCTACTTTTCTACAAGGATATTGTACCAGCAGCCACAGTAATGCATGTGATCTGCTACCTTTCTATAAAAATAATGGCTTGCAAATAAATAGTTTAAATTACTGCAGGCATACAGGAGATTTAAGGGTGGGAATAGAAGTAGATGTTTTGCAAAGTAAATGCTTGCAAGATCTTTTTTCAGATGCAAACTCAGAATCTGCTTTTATGTACGTATACTTTATGTAAATACCCTAACTAGACTTTTACCTCCCCAAGTATTCACTTTTCATCTACATCTAACACATGGACAGGTGTGTGAATGTATTGACACATTTTGTGTGTGGCCCCAAATTTTGTCCTTTGAAAGATTGGCTTTGAATCTGACCTTCTATGAGAAAGACACAGGCTGAAGCTTTTTGAATTGAAGATGCCTTTTTAGCAGAGGAGTGGTCCACCTCTCAGAAAAGCCCTGGAGTGTTGGATATTACAGATGGGTCAGGTGTCACAAACCAGATGATATGAAGTTTTTCCATTGTGCTGTAAAGCCAGCAGTATCAGCATAGTTACACTCAGTAAAGACGTTTTTGGGTGGCTGAAAGCACCTGATCTGTACCTTGGGTAATGCCTGATTTAAACACATTCCCAACTGCAGGTTATGGCACCAACCCAATCTGTAGCTCGGGATGTATAGGCTTGGGTTTTGGCAGGAGCTGTCTAACTTTTGTCTGCAATATATAATAAGTCTTTATAGTGTTTAAGACACATAAATCTGATCTCCCCCCAAACTGTCTGTAGTTTATTTCCTTTGGGGTTGGGGGAAAGGGGCAGTCCAGGTAGATGGAAGGACAATTTGAAGAAGAGAGATCCTGTGAAATCATTTGAGCATGAAATGTTGGATTTAAACAATGAAGTAGCTTCCTTTCCTATTCTATTTATCATTTTAATTGCTTATAGCATATTTCTCAGAAATAGTCAAAATACAGACTCAGACATATTTATATTTTATGCATCCCTGCTGTTCGTTTTTTTGGATGTAAAATGGATCAGCAAAACCCATGGAGATGTTTATACAGAAAACATAATATAATGAAAGTCTTACTGTGAATTTTGTGTTGATAGCATTTGTAATAAATCAGGAGAGTCAATTACTTTGCTATATGCACAGTAACTACTGTCACATTGCATGAAAACATTACTTATCTACTCATTGTAAAGATGCCAACTATCTCTGGATCAAACTGTGCTGAACGATGAAGTCAGACTTCTAAGGAAGGAAGACTTGCAAATCATAGGAATATATGTGCTGCTGATAAAGCCAAAGGTTTCTGACAAACCACTTTATGAAGATTTTTCTTATTTGTTATTTTCTGTACTGAAATGGAGGAGGGAACGCAAATCAGTTCCTTAAGTTGTTAATGTTGAAGTAGTTCCTAGGGGATGCAGAGGAATCAAGCGTTATATATCTTAAGTATTTACTATTTGGCAAACAGAGTCAAGGCATCAGTCTAGCAGGATGTCCTACAGGGAGACAAATACTGGGTAGGTAATAGATACTCTTATTTCTAAAAGTCTGGCCTTTTCTCAAGGTTTCTTCTGGTGTCAGGCTGAGCAGGGAATGAAGGACTCAAGATCAGTATTTTAAAAGACATTTTAAAGATCAGACATTCTGATCTCAGCTTTTGAATATTCATTGTTGCTCTAAAAATAGTAATACATGGTCTGTAGATCAAGGTGAACCTCTCAATGTTAAATTTAGGCTAGCTGTTAATGAACTGCAGCTCTTATAAGAACTGAGGAAATGTCCCTTTCACAGTATGTGTGAACTTTAAAAGCTTTTGCTCTAGAACCAACACAGGCACAAATAATTTGAGGTTCTGGGCCTTTAATCCTTTCAAAAATAGGATTATCATTATAATCTAAGGAAATGCTGAGTTTGTGTCCTGGTTCTGGCCAGGACAGGAAAAACTGTCTGTCTCTGTAAGGGGGAAAATAGCCCTTTATAGCTGAAGATAGTAGTTTGAGAGCCTGTTAATTTAGTGAGGACACTTTTCCTGTCCCACTTATCCAGGAGGGTAAACAGGGGAAGGCGAGGAAGATACTTGAAGCCATTCTTGGAAGAAGGGAAGGCATAAGTAACCCAGACCCTCTTCCTGTAAGGTCCTGGGATGAGGCAGGGCTCCCATCATGCGCCTGATGATAGGTGTTCAGAGGAAAGGCAACTTTTTATCTAAACAAGTAGCTGTTTGGGCCAGGTGATTGTTTTGAGTGTGTGACACTGCAGGAAGAAGAGGAGCTTTGTCTTACAGATGCATGCTTGGAATAGGTTATTTCTGAAAGCTGGAGGAAAAGATAAAGCAACTGCTCACAGGGCCACCTGAGCCTATGAGGAGGCATATCAGCATTGCTTTGTGAGAACAGGACAAAAGGCTGTTTTTTTAAAATGTGAATAAAAGAAATTATATGTAGTCCCCCAAAGGTTCTAGTCACCCATACTTGCCCTCCATTTCTTAGTATGAGTTCTTCCAAAACATCCGTAAACTCTAAGCCTTTCAGTACATAAAGGGGGCCTATAGGAAAGAGGAGGAGAATGTTTTCAGTAGGGAAAATGGTGATAGGACAAGGGGTAATGGTTTCAAGCTGAAACAGGGTAGGTTTAGATTAGATGTAAGGAAAAAATTCTTCACAATGAGGGTGGTGAAGCACTGGAACTGGTTGCCCAGAGAGGTGGTGGATGCCCCATCCCTGGAAACGTTCAAGCCCAGGTTGGACGGGGCTCTGAGCAACCTGATCTAGGTAATGGTGTCCCTGCTCACTGCAGGGGGGTTGGACTAGATGACTGACTAGCAGTCCCTTCCAACCCAAAACATTCTATGATTCTGTGATTCTATGATTCTATAAGTCATCAGTTCTGTTCTCAAGTTTAAAACCATACAACACTGGAGAAATAACTGTATCATCCTGGACTGAAGCTCTGTTTTTAATATGATAGAGAGTGTTGAAATTGAACTTGCTTATAGCACTGATGGCTGGTAACATCAAAATTATCTTTATTGACTGTGCTGTTCTAGAAGCCAGTATTGGCTGAGCCAGCTAAGATATTTCTGAACTGACTACAAGAACCTTTCTGTTGAGCTTACAGTTGGCTTGCAACAGAAGAGGCTGCGTAATCAGGCAATTACGGCTGAAATCAGAATCTGCCACTTGAAGCCCTTTTTTTTTTTTTTTTTTTCATTTCTGTTATGTTTGGAGTTGTTATGTGAGTTTAAAGATCTTGAGTCATTTTCTAAGCCCATGCATTCAAATTGATTGAATACTGGATGCTATAAAAACAATTACTTCAGCACAGATACACTTACATAACTCTCTTCTAATTTTTGGTAACTGCATTCAGGCACTCCAGTCATCTTTGGTGAAAAGCCATTGGATACAAAAAAGTTGTAGCTTTTATCACAATTGGATGACTGAAGGAAATTAATGTATTTGTGTAAGAAAGTGACCTTCTCTTGTTAATATACCCAGCCCTTGTAGGGCTGTGAAAAGATTAGTTGTTTACTGTGTCAAGGATTCTCCTACTTAATTCAGTACCAAAGAGGATATTACTCTTTCAATGCTATTAATTAAGGATCTTTCACTGTACCCTTTACATCCTCCCAGGTTTCACACGTGCAAAGCAGTTCTCAGAATGTGAAGTGATTCCTCTTGGTAGATAGATGACAGGTGGTAGGTGATGTATGCAACATATCCTTGTTAATATGCTTCATCCCTTTGGAGCATTTCCAAAAAAGTTAAACGTTTTCAGGAATGTTTGTAGAGATAAAGGAAAATCCTAAGTAGTGAGTATTAATGGTTCATAATTCTTCCTTTTGTAGTCAGGCTGATGCAAAGCTTGCCATTTTAACAGCACTGTTACAGCATTATCCATACCATTGGATGTCTCTTAGATCTACACACAACATTCTAATTATTGATGTAACTTCACTACAAGTATAGAATGGATTGCAGAATCTGCTGAACTCTGTCTGAATGTTCATGTTGTCATCCACATACTGCAGACACAAAACCGCTAGCTGTCTTTTGGAGAAATCCATTGTTTCATCGTTCATAATTGTACAGCACTTTCCAGAAATTTTCTCAGAAGCATCCCTCATGAGTTTTAGAGCCATAATTTCCATTATCTCATGTTGAGTAACTGGATTTGTGAATTTGTCTTGAGTCATTTTCAGCTACTTTGAAATATAAGGATCAGATTCCATTTGCAAACAAGACAGCTAAGATTGATTTCTACTTTATTCATTGCTAAAGGGTATATTTTCAGTTTCTTTAGTGGTCTCACAGTGCAAGCCTTTGTCAGGCAAGATAATATCTCCTACTTAGTATTTTCATAAGGATCTTCCTGTTTTCTTTTTTCTTTAGAGAGCATTGAAAATTTAGCATTTCACCCACATTTTTGTGGTCTTTTGAATGGTATCAGCTGCTTTGCAGTGATCTCAGATGGATTTTAGGATTTTTTTTTTTCCTTCTATTGGAAAACACGGATGGCGAACAGCTTCATCTGTGCAGTTAGCGAAAGTTCAGTTTTTGGGTGCAAGCTACAACAGTAGAAACCACATGGGCTATGACCACCTTGAGAATCAGAGGACTATTAAAAATCCTCAAAATAGGGAGCTGAGCACACAGTCAAAGAAAGGGATTACATTTTTCTTGATGAGCTGTAGTTGGATTCTGCTGCAGACAACATCAGATACAGCTTTAGCCAGCAAAAGCTGAATTGTATATTGCTTAGAGTTCAGTGTGTTTGTTTTTTGTTTTGTGTTTTGTTTTGTTTTGGTTTTTTTTTTTCTCACGGTTTTCTTTTTTCCTCAGCAATCAGAAAGCTTTAAGTGATTTTAATTTTAACACCTTGAAGTTACACTGTCCAATTTTGTACTTTCTTCAGTCACTACTGACACTGTGATATAGCACATTAATAGGTTGTTTATCACTTAGGTAATCCTGTCTGGAAAAAGGAAAGTTTTATATTGCTACTTCAGTGTTTGTAGAAGGAGAAGATTGTTTACAACAGAAAAACTAGTAGCTAGTAGCTACTAGTGGGCTAGTAGCTCTTTGGATTTTTCTCTGGCTTAGAAAAACTGCATTTAAGGGGAGCAGAAAACCCTTTAACTTCATGGGTGTGGGATTTCAAGCTGCAGAAGGTCCAGTAAAAAAACATGGTTTCACTATTTGCTAGCTGGCTGCTCCTCATGCAAAGACAATTCTTGAAACTTGGAGACAGAAGAGTTAGCTGGACCTGTGGCATGCCTTCTTAGACAGCGGATATCCTTGTGACCAGTGAAAGACAAGCCATTTTTCAGTGGAGCAGGACAATAGTGAGAGAAATAGACACAGGTAAACTTCAGCCAGGCTCAAATGGGAAAGCTGTGTTGGTTTAGTCTTCCAGCCAGAAAAAAGAGGAATCTAGACATTGTTGCAGGAAAGACCCATCCATTCACACGATTTTCCAAAAGCCCCTTGACTCTGTGGCAGAAGCAGCAGCTGAGACCATGGAAGACTTATGCATCTGAACTGAAGTAACCAGCAAACTGCATATCCAGGGGGCTGCTCTTGCTAATTGTAATTAATAGAAAAAATGGTTTGTTGGCTTTCCTACTCAAACTGTGTGTGTGTCGTGTCGTCGTCGTCCGCTCCCCCCCCCCCCCCCATTTCACATAGGAACAAGTGTCTACACCCGTGGCAAATTATATGCCTTAAAAGAAACATGTCAGAACCTCTTGCAGCATTGCTCATTCAAAGCAGAGCACTTCTGAGGGCCAGCTGTAAGAAAAATGCTTAGGTACCTAACATGATTTTTTGGTAGAATTTAGGAGCTGATGCTAGAAGGCTTTGTTGGCTGACTGTTCAAGTGTTCAGAGCTTGGAATTAGTAAAAAGCTAGGAAGAAATGTTATTTTGGAATGCTTTCAGTGCACTTTGACTTTCTTGAGGTACATAGTATCAATAGCGCAAGCTGCAGAATTCCGACTCAGAACTATTTTGTTGTAGGAACTTTTTCATGCCTTGAAATGGCACATGCTGATCCCAGATGTTAGAAATAATCAAAGCAATGCGACAGCTGGAAAACTTAGTATCAAAAGGCACAATGTAATCTGCATGTTGAGTACCTTTTGAAAAGGCAGATTCAGGAAAAAAATTTTAAAAAATATTGAGATATCATTTCAAAAGTATAATTAAAACCAAACAAAAGTATAAATTTATTAATAATAGTGAGTAATGAGAGATGGATTTGTTTTATCTATTTCATGCAGAAAGTAGAATAGGTTAGATCCTATTAACTGTGTATTGGCTAAAACTGTTACCTTGAGATGACTGTGTCTGTACAGCTATGTGAAAAAATGAAGTACATGGTCACTGAGGGGAAAATGACATAGATACAAGGTAATTTCAGGGAATATATAAGAAGGAAATGGAGGACATGAGTTGCTGTGTGGATTTTCATTTAGACAATAATAACATGCTTGGTACTACATAGGTATAACTTTGATCTGAGTTATCTCCGCTATTATAAATAGATGCAACGGTAATGAGAGGAGTGTTTCAGTGTGATATCCTTTTATGTATACACAATATGAGAGGAAGAGAAAGTAGTTTCTAGTGTCTGGTGTGCCAGCTTTGTTGAGGGGGAACCCAAGCGGAAAAAAGGGAACAATTTACAAAGAGGGAAAAATCCTCACCACTAATGTCAATGGCTGCTGGTGTTCTGAGGATGGAGTAACGGATCCAGCAGTGAACATTGTTTTGGAAACATGCAGCACATTCAACAACCCCATCTGGCAGCAGGCCTCAGAGGTATCACAGAAAAATGCAAAATGTCTGAGAACCAAAGGAAAAGTGCACATCCTTTTGAGCAAAGGGCATACTCTCTGCTGACATAACTTGCCAAAGTTGAGACATGCAGCATGAGAGAATTTGGTCCATGCACATTCAGTCCCCTATAGGGGCACAGGTCTGCCACTGTCTTTGACAGAAATAACCCTGGCACCTTTTAAAGAAATATTTTGGGGTGTAGAAGAGAAGCCTGAGAGTCCGTGAGGAGCTTGTGTCAAATGACTCTTTATCAAAAGAGAATTGCACGTGTCCTTACTAACCGTAACATAATATCATCAGCCATGGGATGATTATGTTTATGGTGCAGGTAGTGAAAGCTCAGTTTTAGTTAGTACGTCTGTCATGACTTCTGTAATACCCATGATCCTACAGTGATTGATCATAGTGATCGTTGATCAGTAACATTGTTGAAGTTGAAAATAGACCCTATTGATTGCAAACAAATAATATCTTTTTTTCACAACTGTACTTGACAAGGTTATTTTCCAGCAGAAAATTTCAACTTGGCATTTTCTTTTCACATTTCATCATTCCATGATAAAGAGGCCTCAAATCTATATTTATGGTATATTTAGGTGACATAGGGGTTTAGGCCTTTGTTTAAAAGGAGTCTGTAAAGATGTTCTTTTTCTTTTCTAGATGTATGTCCCAGTAATACAATTTTAAGAAAAACTCCGGAGTCTGAGTTCAGAATTTTGCTTTTCTTCATGTACTAAAGGCAAAAATAAGCCTTACCTAAAACTGTTCAGATGTTTTCAGGCTTCCAGAGAGTTGAGGTTTAGATCCCAGATTGATTTGAGGTTGATGCAAACCAAATCATGTTGTTAAGTCTTCCACAACACTGAGTGATTAGTAATGCTTTACTTCAAGATGAGGGCTTGAGATCATGTCAGTGTGGTTTAGAACTTACTGCTTCCTTGGCATGAGAGTCAGAACATGACTGTGTGCCTGTTCTGTGTATGTTACAGTGCAAAATCAGGTGGGGCTTCAGAAACCCACAACCTAGATTTACAGCCAATACAGCTGTTTAGTGCCACTGTGCTACAGTATTTCCCCTAGATCTGAAAGGTGAATTGAAGGATGTTTCTGTCAGTAAACATGGCTGCCGCCCACAATTACTTTTAAAAATAAAAATTTTGAAATAACTTGGAGAGAGGGATTTTTATGTAACAAGGCACGAGATTTGATTACAGCTTGACTTGTTGGGCATAGGAGGCAATGCCTAGCTATGTAGTATGAGATGATAAGCATGGCTTTACTTGGGGAGGAAAGACAGTAGAACGTCTAGCTCTTACCACCATGACATGACATAGTTGTGTCTGTCCCACACATACAGCTAGATCAGCCCTTGTAGGTCAAAGTGAGACGTTGACCTATTTAAAGGCAGAGAGCTTGTGAAGTCATCATCTTTTACCATCTTTAGGAACACCTTAGAAGCACATCTGTCAGGGAAGAATTGGATACAATTTATTCTGATTTGAGGTGGAGTTGTATAGATAACACCTCAGGGAACCATCTAATCTCTGTTCCATGAGACTGATCATTTTGCTCAGTCCTCTCTGATGTGTAAACACCCATATTGGATTGAAGTCCAATATTCAGCAAATGCTGAAGGAAGAGCAGAAGTAGTCAGACTTCCTGAGTATATTCTCCTGGTCACCAATAGTGTGCAACCTAGGGACTCCTTTAATTAGTACTCATGTTGTTCTGTTTCATAGACCTCGACCAGTTTTGCTGTCACATTTTTTTCCAATCACTCTTTGAACACATGCATTCACAACGTTCACAAAATCGGGTAAATTTCATAACTATATGTTAGTTAACCTTCCCACTAAAAGCTAACCCATTCTGATTGCGTAGAAGCTGTCACATGCTGTTTTGCTTTGGCACCTCCTCTGCTTTGTACCTTAAAGGAGAATGAGTGGCATGGTCCATAACCCATGTGCTGCTTAGTGTTATTTTACTGATTGGATTGCAGAATATTTAAAGACATATTAGGGAAGGAAAGTTGTCATTTCTTGTCTTAAAGGACACTTACTGCAGGACAGCCAGCATGGCTTCACCAAGGGAA
>JMFS01049765.1:0-11185 GCA_000699545.1 Podiceps cristatus
CCCCCCGCCACTGGCAGGGACATCTTTCACTAGACCAGTTTGCTTAAAGTACCATCGAACCCACAATGCTTTTGTGTTTCTGAGCTCAAACGCTATTTGCACTCCAATACCTGAACAGCAGATGCTGCGCACCGAGGATACCTCATACAGCAAAAAGACCTTTTCCCGTTCCCAGGAAATTAAGCCAGTCAGCTACTCACCTGCAGTCCGACTGTATTAGTACCAGATCTTTGTATTAATATTCCCCAATAAACTGCCACTTACAAAGTACAGGATGCAATAACAGTTGTTTAATAGGATTCCTTTTATTTTCTTCATGAGTACTTACATGCTAATTCTCAGTTCTGCTGCTGAAGAGCTGTATAGTTTTCTTCCCAGTACATAGTTGAAATTTTGCCGAAAATATTTGGCCTTTCTGCATAGATGATGTAGTCTACCTAGTAATACTAGCATATACAATCACACTAAAAATAGACAATATGTTAGCCTTTCTTAACTGGAAAATCTTGTCAGCATATTTTTAGATAGGCTTCTGTTGTGAACGTTGTTGTACAAGGTTGTGTGATCTGCCCAAGAACTCCACCTCCCATCATACAAAGTCTCTACTTAATATGGCATATGCAGACTGATTAGGAAGCCTGAAAAACAAATGCAAATACAAGGCATCGAGTACAGTTGCTGTAAAATGTGGAGGAAGAATTTCAAAATTAAACATTTGATGCAAAATACCTTTAAAAGGGTTTCAAACCACCTCAGTCTGAAACCACCCCAGCAACCTCCACCTGGAAAAAAAGCATCGACCTCTTCACTGGACACAAAATGATTGTATTTTAGCAGAAGTGCTATAGAGAACATGCAAAATTCGGTTTACATCAGGTACCTAAAGATGGATGTATTGGATCCAGTCCCTACTTTCAAGGAACATATTTTAGCCTTTAAAGCTTTTCTAAGAGTAGCATTTCCTGGCAGAGAGGAGGTTACTAAGAACAGATCTGCTTCTTAAGTCCTGCACTTGGATCAAACTGACCTAGTATTATTTTTGCACACTGTGACAATTCTGAACTAGAATAAGGTCTTAAAACATCAAAATCCATTTAATCTAAACTCTACTATCTCTTGTTTAAAACAAGGGAAAAGTAACAAAATAGTACCAGAGATGTTTTATAAAAAGATATAAAACTTATCCACACTACAATCCTGGAAGAATACAGTGATTACAAAAAGGTTCAGACAGAGAATCTGACTAACACATCAGTGAACCCAATTCACATGAGGACTACAGGAGAAATAAAAAGCTGGAAGAAGACTCTCTGACAGTAGCTATTAAGGTTATATTTTCAGCTATCTGAAAGGGGAGAGGCTGAATCTTATTTTGCTAGAGACTGGTTCTGAGCATAATGGAAATGTTAGGACTCTGTTTTGAGTGTGACAGCTTAGAGTTACAAGAAACACTGCTGTGTATCCTACTAAATGAAATAAAAAAAAATATGTGTTCAGAGACTCAAAAAGTGCAAGAAACTT
This sequence comes from Podiceps cristatus, assembly GCA_000699545.1. Lineage (NCBI taxonomy): Eukaryota > Metazoa > Chordata > Aves > Podicipediformes > Podicipedidae > Podiceps > Podiceps cristatus. The sequence goes on from JMFS01049765.1 coordinate 1,522, forward strand.
TAGTCTATCATTTAATTCTTCTATGCTATTAACATGCTAAAAATAAAAACATATACTGTGAACCAAACCAGGAGTCATTCCATTTTCACTCTATCTTTCTTCCCTTCTACCTCAGTTCTGCAAGCTGAGGTCAAAGTTTACATCTTGAGACACAGGCAGCTTCACCTTCTTGCAGCTGAAATTTAATAAGCCTGAGACAGGAGTTACTTTGCTGAGGTGTATTTAGGTCTACTGCAACAGTGTTTGCAGAAGACAGGCTGGCAAAGTATATGCTCAATAAGCAGATAAGAGATTTTTTTACTTTATTTCCAAAAATAGTCCCAACTTCCTTCCCTCATCCAAAAACTAAAGAAAAATCCCAATAGCCTTTCTCTCACTACTCAGAATTCGGTACAAATCTACTGAAATTAATTAAGTCACAATGGTACAAGCCAGAGACACTCAAGTTCAGTTTCTGAATATAAATATGCTAGGTAAGGTACACATTTCCGATTCCACAGTAACTAACCTGAAATGAGATTTACAAAAAAATTCTTTGCTCCATAGCAACAATTTTCTATCATTCTGCTTGTAAATGTGAAAATTCTTTTTGAAGGTGCATCACAGGCAGCTTCATAGCTCGAAAGGGGCAATAAATTCAAGGAAATTAGGAAAAAATTAGTTTCTGTGATTAACAACTGAAAAGGTGTTGCAAAAATATTGTCTAGAAACAATTAATACAAGCATCACTTAAGCAACTATACATAGGAACTATGAAAACAATTATCAACAGCCATACTCAGCAGTATCCAAACAGATCTGACAAAATCTAGAATGACATAGAAGTCACTAACACCTGAATATGAAATAACTCTGAAAAATGTCATTTGTAACAGACAGTGTACAATAAATAACTTCCCTGACCCCATTTTGGTAATTTCCTTTTGCTTGATCTAAAAATCAAGCTTACAATCAGTAAAAGAAAAAGTGTCTGCTTCATTTGCTAATACACTGAACTGAGCTAGTGGACTTCAAAATGACTTAGACAAAAAGATGAAGTCCTAAGGCTAGACCTTTTGACCCACTATGTTTTAAAACAGTTAAAAGGACTAACATGTCCTAAGCATATAGTTAAAGCAGCATATCCAGTTAAATGGGGTAACCTACATGTTTCCTAAATGTAAGGAAAAAATAATTAGAAGGTATACAAGCTGCAAAAATAATAAAACAGCTGGTCACCAAAGGCCTTTTTCTCCAGTAAAGAGGCAAATGCACCATAGGCCACATCTTTTTAATAGCCTCTGGACCGTAGTTTTCAAAGAGATTAAAAACTTTGCACAATAATGCAAATCTGGTATTCTATCAACAGGCTGAAAAGCCTTTTTTTTTTTTTTTTTCTGTTGCCTGACGAGTAAATCTAACTATTAATATAAGAATTTAATTGTATGAATTGTTGCAATCAAAGAAAACAGAGCTGAACACTGTTGAACATGGCTGCAGTCTACCTTCTAAAATGTAAAGGGCAGTTTTAGTCACTGAGCTTGGCATAAGCAAAGAAGTTGGCATTTTTTTTCCTGTGTTAGGTTAGCATGGTTCATGGTGGTATTGCTACAGGGCTGTCGGCCTGTCATCACTTCTGCTATGAACTTGTATTTTCTAGAGCTTTAAAACTTTGCCAGTAAAAGTAAATAAAATTAAATTATACAAGAACTAAAGCTGCTTTCTTCAGGAAAGGGATTTCTTCCAACAGTACTCTCTACCTTATTGATTATAGAAAATCTAGCATGTCTCTTGAGACTAACTCCCTCCCATGGCCTGTCAGAGGAGCTTAAGTAGGTCTTGAAATGGAAATGGGCAGAACCTACATTGTCAGTACTGAAGCCATTAAAATGCATTATCATCAGTCTATGAAAAAAAATAATTTCCTTGGTAGTCTACAATTGTCTCAAAGTCTTCATTATAGACAATTCAAGTGGGTAACATTTTCCAAACATAGATTACCATTAAGTACATTTATACAATACCTGTAATCATTGATTTTTGTAAAAATAAGATAAGGATTTCAAGACTTTAGTGAGACCAATTTCTAGGAAAATCAGATCAAATCTCAGCTGGGCCTAAACTCACAGAGTTTTTTGGTTGGTTGGTTTGGTTTTTTGGGGGGTTTTTGTTTGGTTGGTTGTGTTTTTTGGTTTTTTTTTGTTTTGGTTTAGGTTTTTTTTGTTGTTTTTTTTTTTTTTTGTTTTGTTTTGTTTTTCAAAAGCAAACCTGCTTTTAATTGATTGCACAAGAAGACAACAGAAGAAAGGTAAATGCAGGATCCAACCCATAAAGAATGAATAGGTAATGGAAGTATTTTTCTTACTGTAATTCTTTTGAGATATACTTAGGAATAATGTTAGAATATTAATGAAACATAATTTCTTGTACATACAATTAGAATATAAAGCAGAGAACTGAAGCTCACAATTTCAGTGAGCAAGATACTATGAAGACAAAAGTAAACTAAGTACCTGCTGAAGACTACACAGAGGAAAAAAAAGCATTCTGCCTTCATTTTCTTTATATACAAACACAGAAAGATTTGGGTCAAACAGGAATATTTGTCTTAGTCCCCTGAAAGCTGCAATTATAACAGAAGAAAGAAAAACAAAACATGAATCTATTCTGTGTTGAACTAAAGTATTACAAAAGGGAATGGATGAAGAGAGGAATAGCTTCCATGGTTTTGCTACAAATCTTAGAATACAGCTTTTCTTTTTCCTCTCTTAGTAGAAACTTCTAAGAACATATAGTCATTTCTCAATTAACCATGGCAATGAGGAGAGAAAAAACACGGTAACACGCAATTTAGTCATCTTGTATTATTGCCTAGTGGATAGGCCAGGGGGAAACAAAGAGAGATTTATGTAGAGAGTACCTTTAACCAGTATAATGCAGACAAGTATTGGCTACAGATCCTGAAATACCAACTTTTAAAGCCAAGTCCGTTTTGGGAAAAACAAGGCCTAGTTAATTCATAAACCATATAATCCAGTTTTACTGTTAACTCTCCATTGTGCCTTCTACAAGAAGATTTTGACATAATTTTAAGGCAATTTTCTTCGACAACTTCAGAGTTACTGAAAAGCCACTCATTATCTTAATACTTATTTTAAATGGAAGAAATCCTCTTTGCATACATACACAGACATGAAAAGACATCCCCTCTATCTCTAAAACTTTATCCGGGAATTGTAGGGGTTTGTAGAGCACTGGAAATTTCCAAACTTAAAGAATATTATTTCAAAGAGTCTGAAGTCTATAAAATAGACAGATACTTAGGGAAAAAAAAAAAAAAAACCACACACAAAAAAAACCCAACCAAACAAACAAAAAAACCCCCAGCATATGCAGAAAGCCTAATACTATAATGAACACCTCACAGACTTCTATAAAATATCCAAGGAATGATATCTTCAGAATTTAGAGCGTAGTCTTAGAAAAACCTTAACAATAATAAACTTAAAAGAAGAAAATTCCTAATGCTATGACACTTCCCAAGTTGCCATCAGAATTCATTCTCAGAGCCCAAGATGTCACATGAAGACTGCTACACAAAGTACATTTGCAATATATGTATATACACTGAAGTATTGGGATAAACTCTTACATGTTGTTAACAATGCCATTAATGAGTACAGTTACTTTTGTAGGTCCAACGTATATGTTTTGGAACTAATAGACTGTCTCTAAACCCTAGGACCTAGAAGCACCTGGGCCATATGTTATTTCAAATCTTGTCCCAGCTTATGCGTAGGCTGCCTCCACTCTCCACCACCCAGCTCTCCACAGGGGAAGAGTAGTCTGGACAGCAGTAACAGTGCTACAGCAGAATGCAGGAAGTTTTCCTCCCAGGGCAGTTCCAGGACCAGCCTGGAGAGGGGATGTTGTGTGTGAGAGATCACAGCCACCCAGAAATTTTGCAGTAGTATAGTGTGAGGGTTTTCGGAGATGCAGTTGTTTCTAAAGGTATGAAGACTCAGGTAAGAGGCATCAAAAAAAACACATCAAAAGTTCTTTAGAACCATGAATACAATTAGCAAGTAAAACCAAAACTTTTTTTTTTTTAAATCTAAGAGAGAACTCTAGGTTTTTATAATTAAAAAAAAGGTAGAACTACAATTAACATAACAAGCGGTACAAAGGTATAAAGATGCAAAACTTTTTTTTTTTTCCCCCAACCTAACCCTTAGAATCTAGAACTTCAATTTTATGTTATCCTACAGTGTTTCCAAGTGTACACACTACCTGCTCTCTGTAACAAGTTCCAAAAGAGGGAAGGGGAATAGTTCAGTTCCTTTTTGAAAAAAGGCAAAGTCATATTAAACAGTAAACTATGCAATGTCAACAGTGACTCAAACATTTTAAGAAACTAAATTTTACAATACTGTACAATTTTCAATCAACTGCTACATAAAAAGTTTAACATTCTAGAACACGGAAAACCAGAATAGCAACACTGCTTTTTGCTCTTTACTCTTAGATGTCTTCATTCATGGAAAATGAAGATGTTCAAATTAAAAATGGGAGAACGATAAATGTCATAAAAATATGATCTACAACAATAATAACAATGCAAGTCATTAGGCAGCAGAGTAGCAATTAGACATACTACAATACCTTAGTGGCCCAAATATTTTCATTTTCCTGAAATATGTTGCACGTGAAACATTGCTTTTAATTTTTAAAGACTAGAAATTTATTGCATTGTGATACACTCTTTGTGGCTCCATCTCTCCCAAGCCACAAAGCAAAGAATGTTTTGTTAGTCCAATAACAATATAATGCTATAGAAAGGAATCAGTCCTAGCAAAAAAAAAAGACCCACCATTTCACATGGTGTAATTTTTTGCAGTAATGGTCTTGTAGCAGAATGATGACATTATCCAGGTTTATGTTAAGTATGGATCTATTCTTTTGCCCTGAAAAGACAGGTCAAAGGATCTTTTTATATGTAAATTACAAACACGAACAAACAGAATTATTCTATGGTAAAGAACATAGAATAATATATTCAAATGAAATTATGCCTCAGTGTACTCACAGTCCATCTTAAATCCATTAATTTCTCTCACTTCAGCCCTTCTGATACACTATAATCCCATATTTTTCATTAAACATGCATTATCTTTCATTGCATTCTTCTTCCAGTATTAGAGCAAATTGTTTCCTCTTCCTTAGAAATTAAATGTTCCCAAATGAACTGTACCAGCATCAAACTCATAAAACATCCCAATCTAACAAAGATACTTCCTCTCATGACTGGTCAGTAATCAAAGAGGGGTCTATTAGTTTGAATACATACCCTGTGGCAGTTTACATTACACCCAAATGGACTGATGAAAGCAGAACACAATTTTAAAGACATAATGTTCAAAAAGACGCCCTAACGTGAGCAGGCAATTTGCAGCATATGGCAACACTGTGAAAAAGAACCTGAATGAACTAATATTTATGCACAGCAGACAATGAATGCCCAGCAGCAAACAAGAGGGCTGGGCTGCTGGGCAGCAAGCCCACTCAGTTCAGCACCCGCAAGTCCTGCAAAGGACTAGCACGTGCCCACCCTTTGGAGAGCAAAGGTTACACAGGGGCTGCTGGAACTATCACACCAGGTCAGAGAATGAGCATTAATGAGCTGGGAGAATGAGACACTGTGTATTATACAATGGCAAAGGTCATGAGTAAATTCCTACAGATATTAGATAGACTGGGCTGACAAATAATAAACTGGGCTTTTCCCTCAGTTGTCTTGCCTTAGTTGCCCTGAGAAAAAAGGAACATGAAACTTGCCTGAAAGAACCACACGCGGGCACAGCAGAGGCAAAAACTAACAGCAGAGGGAAAAAGTAATATGTGGAGTGCTGATACCTAACTGGTGCCCAAAGGAAAGTTTTCAAGTACTAAAAATAAACCTGTTTCATCAGAGACACAGAGCCTACTAGAAATAGGACTCATCTGACATCTTTTACAAAAATACTTTATATACCTCAAAAGGGAAGGAGGAAGAAAAGTGAGAATACATTTTCAAAAGAAACCAGCATAACAACAGCAAAATCATGTGGGGGAAAGAGCAGTGTCCACTTAGATGCAAGTTTTTCCAAACTACAGCATCAGATTTATTGCCAAACTACTATGGAAAATGGTATGTATTTATTGTAAGAGGAACTAACAATTATTAAAAGCTGCACAAGAACAAAAAGCATACATAGAGACAAAACAGTGATACTATCAATAGGGGTACAACTCTTCAAGAAGAAAAATACTGCCAAAAAAAATGAAAAAGTTGCCAGAAAAAGTCACAAGAAACAGAGGCAAGCATTCCTTACTGGTTACTGAAGGAAAGGAAGTCAAAAGTGAGATAAATAAAAATCTTGATAAAGGTTGGCAGCACTTCAATAAACTTTGGGTCAGAACACCGATTTTATTATTATTATTAAGGGGGAGGAAAAGGATAAATCAAGTATCTGTCAGAACCACTGTAAGACACAAAAATGATCTTCGTTAAATACTCAGTAGTCCTGTGAAACAAATGAGGATCGATACAGAGAGGTACAGAAACACATAACAGAAACAGCAACAACCACTATCAGTTTCTACATTGTGCAAATCAATTGTCCATAATGAAAGCAATAGATATCAAGTTAGAAGGGAGAAGATATTTAGCTTAATTGCTTTTGTGTTGTTAATTAACATAGTTCCTGGTCTTTGAAAGAGCAATGATTACATTGTGAAAATTATCATCACCATTAAGGTCTGTTGCCAATTACCAAAAAAAAATAGTAAAAAATTAGTTAAAAATAGTAACAACCACCAACACTAGAAGTATAAAAGTCAGTACTGAAGACTTTGATTGTCTCTTGGAGAAAACATACCAGCAGAACTCACAGAATAGAATTTTGCTGGTAAACTGTCCTACCCAGGCAAATTATGTCCTTAGAAATTCCACTCTCAGGAGTTCAATTAGCCAACTCATAACAAGGCCACATGAATGAATTACAACTACTCAGAATAAGAGCTGTGGAGCTGGGCCCAAGATGGCATACAATGTAACTACTGCCCGTACGAAGAATAATAAATCCAGGGTTGTTAATGCTGTTTTTCTTCATAAGTAAAAAGAAAATTGGAACGCAGCAGCTGGAAATAGTGTTATTATAAGGGATAACTCTATGCACCTTTTCTTTGTGTGAAATTCTGTTCCATTTACGACACCTTATTATTTACACTCAAAGGAAAATAATTGGAACTTCATGCACAAAACAGTTTACATAGCCAAGAAAAATAAAACCTTATCATCCACAAACAGATTCAAAAATCTGCATTTAGGCACAGAAAAAGATTAATTTTTATAAACGGTCAAACTGCTGTGTGCATCTTTAAAATCAGTAAGCAGAACCTTTAGACTCACAGAACCTTCAAAACATACCTCTCCACCTGCTAAAGGCCCTCTGTACAATTGAATTGGTGCAACAGTCAGAAAATGAACGCCACATCATTAACAGTGGAAATTTGAAATCTCTTGGGATTCATTTATTTAGCTTTTTTTTTTTTTTTCTTTTAAAACCAAATGCTTTGGGTCTGGTGCAACTAGTAAATAAATAAATAAGCACCAAAAATGCATTGTATTTGTGTGTAATTTATGTGCAATATTAAAATCAAACCAAGGATCTTTCTGTTCAGGAGCATTCCTATGTTAATTCCCCAGGGAGAAGGAAAAAAAAAAAAAAAAAAAAAAATCATTGCTAATGCTGCCCACGGCATTTTGAAATGTGGTAACCATTACAGAAATTAAGAAAACCATGTTCTAAAGATGCTGAACTAAGCTCCAATTCCAGATTATTCTAACCGCAAACAAAAGGCAACCATGTGGACAATTCACAAATCAATCATGGGAATATTAGAAGTTAAACCTCTAGGTTAGTATATTTGTTATGCCCTTGCCAAAATTTTCCTTGCCATTAAATTAAGATGTTAGCTTTCAAGCATATGACAAATCTTATTTACTCTATTTATGGTTAGTTAATTCTTAATGAGGAGCTCTTTTATTTATCTCCAAAATTCGCTCATGATATCTATAAAGTATATTAACCTAATACTATCCTTCATCTCTTTGTTTTTGCTACAAGATACTAGTACAGAACACAGAGACAAGACTATTTCTGTTTCCTTCTTTGTTCCCCAAAATCAGACGGAAATGGAGAATGACAAGACAGTAAGTTTCTACTACCTAGAAGCAGAAAATAGGCTTACAAGATTGCCAGTTTATAGCCTAAGAAGATTAATTCCTGCACTTAAACCATAATAGAGGACAATCTAGAGAGGACTGATGTTTAGTTGAATTGGTGCTATTTACTCTGATGTAGAAGAAATAGGAAGCTGTTTTAACCTCACATTCACGCTGTAAAATAAAAGACAGCATGCACATAACCAAACTCCAGCATGGAGCTCTTATCAGTTTTCTCCTAACAACAATCTCCTAGGCAACTTGTGCAATGAAATGAAAGTAAGAGTACATCTTTGACTTCTGACCTTGTGACAATGGGTAGGTAACACTGGGGAGAAAGAAAACATGCCAAAACTTGTGAATTTCACAACACTTCAGTGAATTTAACTGCAAGTTACTTTCTTCTATGCTACAGACCAGAGATTCCCTGTATGACTAGCCACGCAGGAGCTGCGAACCATCAGTCCTCCACACAAAGGAGACAGCAGCTGCAAAAGCAGCAACTTCCGAACCCAGTTGCCTGAAGTACTTCCTGCCCCTCCGCAAATGGTCAGACCTGTGCCTGGCATACCCGTGCCCGTACAGTCCAACATGTCTTTGCATTATGGTGAAGACATCTTGCAAAACTAAGCTGCTTTAGCAACCATCTCTCTTTTAGATCTACTTGAATATGCTGACTTGCCTTACATAAAGGTGCTGTTTCACAACACTAAGGGACACTAGCAAGGATAATAATTTGCGTAAAATGGGCACTACTAACAAAAATTTGAAAAAAACCAAATACATGACTAAACTTTCTATACTAAAGTGTCCCATCTTCTGCATGTTAATTTAGATTTAGTTCAGCTTTAAGCATAATGCTAAGAAACACCTTATCTTGGCAGCAGTTTTCTTAAGTTAATAATGTCTCCTAACTGACAAATGATTATACATACAGCTTGTATAGAATATAATTTCCAATTTAAAATATTTTCAGCCCTCTACAAGCTTAGGCAGAGATCAACAAAGGCAACATTCAATCCTATCTGTGTCCTGGTGGTGGGGTAGCTATGGGCTGCAATTACGTAACAAAACCACTTGTCATAGCTCAAAATATAACCCATGCAGTAAATTGAGAAGATTACATCCTAGGGGGCATTACTCTAGTGTTATATTTTGCACAAATTCAATAGGTTTTTCCCTTCTGTATCTTCAGCGTTGGTTTTGTATGTTTTTTACAATATGCTAAAATGACAGAATCAGATATTAAACAGTACAACTACAACAAAAGTAGTTATTTAGGCATCAAAGAGCTCTAGCTTTTGGTTTTGGTGTTTTTGGGTTTGTTTTGTTTTGTTTTTTTATTTTAGCCAGCTAGGCCTGTACTGTGTGTGCCAGTTAAGTGCATACATGAATAGAATCATAGAATCATAGAATGTT
>JMFS01049767.1:0-10966 GCA_000699545.1 Podiceps cristatus
TTTATCTACCAATGCCGTCACTCCATCATAGTTTTAAATAAAAGGTATGTTAGACATGAGAAACGAATTCCATTTAAAAAAACAAAACAAAACAAAACAAAAAACAAAAAACCAAACAAACCAAAAAACAACAAACCTACCAAAAAAGAATTTTGTATATGGTGGGAAAAGCTTAGAGTCTAACCAAATACTTAGGAAGGGATGAGTCTGGGGGAGGGGAGGTTACAAGTGTCTGAGTGGTTACATGGTTACTTGAAACTGTATACTGTATTTAAAATCATATCCTAATGTCTTTTACTGTCTGATACAGAGAAATAGGGTTCTATATGTATTTGGCAAGCTGTGAGTCAGAAGAATTTCTGGTGTTTGTTTTCCTTAGTAGGAAGAGAAATAAAATTGTAGGACATGTATCTTTTAAGTGTGTTTTGTATGCGACACAGGTTGCATCCATTTTTCACTTACACAAAAAAAAGATATTTTTAAAATTTAGCTACTGAAGTCAAGTCTTGGATGTTCCCCCTACCCGCCCCATCAGCTGTTCTTTGATAGCAAGAATCATACCCAGCTACAGAAGAGGTCACAAACTACATAGTAATCGACTTGGCTCTTACTCGGCAAGACAAATCTACTTTTTACTTTTATTGGTGATGACATTGTCCAACTCTGCTAAAATGTGTCCCGTCATGTTCTTAAGCTGAAATGCCAGTTTTATCCAATCCATGAAAGGTCATACTCTGTGTGCTTAACAGCTGAATGAGTCTACACAGCCTGTGTATAACTGAGCCTGTATTTAACTGCTTTGTGTCTTGTACAAAGAATTTGGTTTTCCTTGTGGCTAAAGGAAAGAAGCTTGCTATTCCACATGTTTCTAGTCATCTTAATTTCTTCTTAACGTTTTGTTTTGTTTTTTGAAAAAAAAAAAAAAAGGGAAGAAAGCTTTTGTGGTAAGCCTGTAATTGAAATGCCGAAACTCTCTGGCAGAACTAAGGAATTGAATATATAGAATTACTGTGTGATGAGACATATCATTTATAGACAATGCCTATATCTAAACTGTAGGATCAAGCACCTTCTAGCTTCAATCTTCATATGTATGCCCTGATCACTTCTGGACTTCTATGGGGAAAATAGCAGAGCACTAAGTTACAAGGGAATTATATTGGCATTTAGATCAGTTCCTAATCTGGATGATTAGAGAAAGAGGACTGTTGGGAGCATCAGGGGAACACTGACCACAAAATCCCAGCCTTTGCTGGAGCCCTAACACTACTGTCATAGAAGCGATTGCATTTTTATGTATATAGAGACTTGATCCAAACTTACATTGAAAATTTAAAAGCTCTAATACTGTACTCCTACTTTAACTATTATTACCTATGTATTTTCTTCCAGTATTGAGGAAAAATAGCAGAATTGTGTTTTGGTTTTATTTCAAATTCCATTGTCAAGTTTTAAATTCTTCAGAATCATGATCTAATAACATTTTTAAACTGTCTTTAAAACTAGTGTCCTAGAGGCCTAAAATTTCAAAGGGGAAGCCTAAAACTAAAAGAATAAGAGGTAGTCTAGAGCTGGCCAACTTGATTTGACTTGCAAGTATATATTAAAATGTTGATTATATTGGTTGCAAAGGTCATAAAATTGCATTCTCAAGGAAAAAGAGAAATTGTTATTGTCAGCTTGTCAAGTCTTGCAGTATTATTTTTTTGTCTCATGCAATTCACTTTTAATGTGAAAACTAGTTCCACTGAAAATGTGTATTTGCATAATTTGCATAGAGCTGCTCTAACACACGGAAAAAATGCAAATCAGCTTTGTTTAAACTTGGTGAAAATTATGTAGGTATCCTTTTTGGGTAGAACTACATGAATGTTATAACTTAGTTTTACTTAATTCAGGATAGTAGTAAACTGTGTCTTTGATAAAGCTGTGGTTTGTGCATGAAGCAAGCGGAGCCTGTTGTGAAAAATAAGTAGATTGATGGTTGGCTATCTTAGCCAACTTTACTCGTTGTAAAGGTATTTAGCAATGCCTTTCCACAGCATGCATTTCAAAAAAAAAATGATTGCTTCACTCTGTTCTGTAGGTAGTCTTATGTCTGTCTGTTTTAGGAGAATTAATTATTTTCATAGGACAGTGTACTTCACCTGAAAACAGTTCTGCTGAATCATTAGTCCTTATTTATTAGCTGAGTAGATCCTTCTGTTATTATGTTGTGGTTTTTTTTTCTCTTTGGGCCTTTTAGAGATTTAAATAATACTTAAGACCTAGTTGCAGAAAGGTCATAAAAACTGATTTTGTGTTTATTTTGGATGGGCAGTCTTTTATAGTTCATTTGCACTGAGCTTCACTGCCATTAAGGGGAGGTATGAATCACTCCTGTAAGACTGCTTAAATTTAAAACTTTCTTTTAAATATCTCTTTTATAAAAATGTTTTTTATCTTGTTTTTAAGGACTTGGAGAGGTAGGAGGAGTTATCATAGAATCATAGAATCACAGAATGTTTGGGCTGGAAGGGACCCCCAGAGCCCATCTAGCCCAACCCCCTGCAGCGAGCAGGGACACCATTACCAGATCAGGTTGCTCAGAGCCCCGTCCAACCTGGGCTTGAATGTTTCCAGGGATGGGGCCTCCACCACCTCTCTGGGCAACCCCTCCCAGTGTTTCACCACCCTCATTGTGAAGAATTTCTTCCTTATATCCAGTCTAAACCTACCCAGTTTTAGTTTAAAACCATTCCCCCTTGTCCTATCACAGAATGCTCTGCTAAAAAGTTTTTCCCCCTCTTTCCTATGGGCCCCCTTTAAGTACGGAAAGGCCGCAGTCAGGTCTCCCCGCAGCCTTCCCTCCCCCAGGCTGAGCAGCCCCAGCTCCCCCAGCCTGCCCTCACAGCAGAGCTGCTCCAGCCCTCGGGTCATTTCCGTGTCCCTCCCCTGGCCCCGCTCCAACAGCCCCGTGTCTCTCCTGTGCTGAGGCCCCGGAGCAGACGCAGCACTGCAGGTGGGGTCTCACCAGAGCGGGGCAGAGGGGCAGAATCCCCTCCCTCGACCTGCTGGCCACGCTGCTCTGGGTTGTAAGATAGAACTTACTTTGTATTTTTAAAAGGCTGATTTTCTTAAATCTTCAGGAGCATATATTAAAAATTCTAATGTATATATCAATTGCATTTGATTTCAAAGCATGCTGTTTGGCATATATGAGAGTGTTTGGGTAATACAACAGGAAAATATGGAAGAGAATTAAATGCTGTACAGGAATAATTTACATACCGAGTTCCATATCTCTTCTATCATTCATTCATGGACCACAATCAAGACAAGTTTCTCCTGGTATGTTTTTCCTTCTAGGATGAACTGGAGAAGTGTCTCTTAAGTGTTGGGTTTGAATAGTTTGCTCTGCTCTGTTTAGTTTGATTTCCAAAGGCTGATACATTCAACCTGTCCTCATTCCCTGGTAGTATCTGAAACCCACCTTCTGATAGCAAATTTGAAAGAGAATTCCAAAACATTTAGTGAGAATACTTGACTGGAAAACATACATTTGTATCACTGATAGTGTAGCGTTCACTCAGCAAAAAATTCATGCAGAGGGGAGTTGTTCTTTGTCTTACTGGAGAAGGGTTCTCACTAGAGATAACAGCACATAAAAGAAGAAACTGGGAAGCTGAGCTCAGCATGTTTGCAGAGATTATTTTTCTGTGTTTGTGTAAACACGTAAGCTAATGGCTTTCCACAATATTTGTGTGTATCAGCGAAAATTTTATATGAATGAAATTTAGTCACTTGTGTATGGAAATGTAAGAAAAGCAGATTGATTTTGTTGTTAGTCAGAAAAACAGTTCTCTTCATTCTGCTTATATTTCACAACCACTATTTACTAACATTCTGTTAAATTTGTATATTGCAATAAAATCTAGCTGGTTTTATGTTTGTTGTTGGGGTTGGGGTTTTTTTTAATCATGTTCAATTGTTGATCTGATCTGTCTTGCTTTTTGCTCAGTTTTGGAATATAGTCGTTACAATTGCACGCGGTTGCTGAGAGAGTACTTGATTAGTAAAAGACAATTTTTGTTATAAACTTCTTTCAGTAGAATTAAATCTATATTGCTACACAAAAACCAGATTGATTAAGATTACCTGCATCCAAGAACACCTACCAATGCCCAAATATTCTGCATTACCGAACCCTGTTGAATTGTTTAATATTTGTGAAATTACAGAAATAGTAGTTATATAAATTATATCACTTCAGGAAATAAGCCACTGATTCACTTTGGCTTATCTGTCTCCTTTCTTTAAACAGAATTTAGAAAACAGTAGGTTGAAAATTTACAAAATGTCATTGTTCTGTTTTGGCTCACAACTAGTTTAAGGATCTGATCTAAAGTTTACTGAGGCCAGAGAAAGTGCTCCATTGAGTGTGATCTTTTAGTTGGACTAAGTGACTATGTATTTATTCTAGATTGTGAAATAGGATTGACTTCTGAAAGGGTCAAGAATTATGTTGGTCTATGTACATAACTCAAAAAAATCAGTGTATGAATTATTTTGTTTGAAGAAAGTGACAGATTTGCTATTTCAGACCTGTTTTCTCACCCCTTTGGGTGTATTATCAAGGCAGCCAATGAAAATATGTTTAACAAACAGTAAAATTCTCAATTGGATCACGTAAAAAAAATAAGATTGTCATAATATTTTTTACATATAGTGTAGGATAATATGTCAAGAGTAAAGTTTGGGAAAGGTTTTTGCTTTGTGTTAGCTGCATGTCTATCAAGAAACTGCATAGCAAATCAAATTTTAACTACATTATCTTTGTTGCTATGGAAATTGGGACTGCAGATATTTTTTGTGTAGCTTACATAAAGGAACTGCCCGGTATTTTAGTCTTAGTATACTTTATTAATCTTCAGAAATTAGTTTTGTGTTAGGCCTGGTTTAAGTTGGTTTTGTTTTGGGTTTTTTTTTTCTCTCTTTCTAATATTGAGTAATCTTTTCATAGATTTAGTTTGAGTACTCAAAAATGAGAAGTTGTTTTACATTTTCATATATTACAGTTTATAACCATATATGAATGTCATTTTATTTTTATACATGAAGATGCAATGAGGTGCCAGTCATTTCAAACAGTTCTGTTCCATTGTTTGCACTGCTTGAGAGTTTGTGTCTGTATGTAAACATGCAGTTCAATTTATAGCTGTGTCAATAACTTTTCCAAGTCTGTGTCTTCAAATATTCTAAAAAAAGAAGCCCCCAACCATCCATTGAAATTGTTATTTGTTATCAGCTTGAGTCTTAATTTTTTTTCCTGGAATTTGATCGTTGTTTACAGTAAGCAAATATTGCTCTTCTAGCTGTTGCATCAGTAAGTAACCCAGGAAATTACACTTCACTTTCTGATTTGTCTTTCCTATTACAGACCAGCTCAAATCTCTTGCTTCCGGCACCATCATCGCTGTCACCACACTCCAAGCTAAGACTGCCAGGCACTCTGAGCGCTCCACTGAATCCTCTGTATTCTTTCACTACTAAAAGTGGTAAGTTTGTTTCCTCAGTTCTTCACTGTCTGTAGGGAATGGGTAATAACTTCCATGAGGATTTTTTTCTGCCTTTATAAATTTTTTCTGTGCAGCTCTTTCAGGGAGTGTTCTGGTTGTTATATGTGATATTATTTATAAGTGCAGTGTGATACTGTCCAATACCGATATACATTCCCTTGTAATGCTTTTTTTCCCCTTTAAGCTGTGCACTTATTAGTGCTGTAAGTTCCTAGAACATTATGAGATTGCCAGCTTTTCATAATTTAGTATTTTGATAATATTTTAATACTTACTAAAGTATCTTAAGCACAGACACTGAAAAACAATAAAATTTATATTTTTAAAAGCATACATATTGATAAAAGAAAACTAATAAGAAATGCAGTTTACTTAAGAACTAGAGTGCTCGGTAGTCTATTTGCAGTTTTGTTTAATCTGTTTTTAGGGTGTTGTTTCTAAAGACATTTTTTATTCAAAGATTTTGAGAAAAAGGTAAGCAATGAAATGATGCATTTTTGTGATACTTTGCTAATAATATCTGTTGTATTGCTAATCACAATATTTAATAATAAAATTGATTATTTCATTCCTTTTTGCCTTTTTGGGGCACCTGTAAAACAAGACAAAAAAATGGGAGCCTTAATTTCAAAGTGTTTTTGTTTTGTATCCTTGAGAAGAGTAAAAAGTAGTCCAGGGAAGGGTGGAATATATAATGAACTAAAAACAGGTAATAGAGATTTAAAATGTAGATAGTAAAGATAGAAATAGTCTCTATAATTACATAGAATTATCTCCTTAAGGCAGACAGTTTTCTTCACAAATCAAGTTAGGATTACTTTTTCTGAGCAACAGTTTAATTCCTTAGCGTGAATTAAAAGATTGATCGCTAGTCTCAGAATCGCTCTTTGCCACTAATTCATAATGCAAATGTCTGTACACCAATTAACTTCTGTATTTCCATTTTCTACCTTAACAAAAGAGCTTAGAGCCATAGTAATATTCGTCTATCGCACAGCACATGCTTATTGTTGACAAGAGTGTGTAAATCTTACAGAAACAGTAGAATACATATGCTGTCTTACATATTGTGAATATTTAAGATAAAGGGACTAACCCTTTAAGGAACATTAATATATACTTTAAGTTGTTTTAAATGGCTGTACCTAATATTGCTCAAACCACTGCATCTTACTGTCTTGAATTTTACTTTATGCAGAAACACAGATAAACGTGTTGATGGAGACTTCTTCAATAGCATGAACATACATAGATATACGTTATAGCTGTTCATGTGCGCTCCCAACGTAGTTGTTTCCAGAACTGACTAATACTCCAAAACGATCCACAGGTACAGGATATTATTTATGCAAGGGAAGTATAGTAAAAAAGAGGTGCCTTTTAATGGTCTTTCAACAGTCAATGAAAGCAATGAGAAAATAAAAATAAAATAGAAAGACCATAAAAATGCTAGTGGACTACAATTGAAATAGATTTTCCTCTAAGAAAGTCTTTTAAAATCCTAAATTACTCCCCTGTCATTTTGAGGGCCTCTGAACTGTTCTATGTGATAGAGTTGTTTTCAGTGAAACATATGAGAAAGATTTACTCATCTATTTCATCTTTTGCCACTGGTTATAAAATGTGAAGACAGGTGATCGTGTTCATAGCTCTTACCTGCCAGTTTAATTTTACTTTTGAATAATAGAAAATCTGTACTTAAACAGATCTATTCCTTTATGGATTATGCTGGAAGCACAAAACCTTTTCTTTTTTTTTCTGTGTTGGTTTCATATACATGATATATATGCTTTTCTGTACTTAAGTTATTGGGATGTTGCATCGTTAACAACTGCCTGTAATACAGAGATCCTTCATTTTTGTTCAGCAAATGGTTACATGTTCCCAAAGGTTATGTTGGCAGTTATTCAGTCTTCCCATTCTCACACTTTCCTGTCACCTTTTATTGTGTATTTACTGCTTCTTAAAGCAAAATGTAGAATTCCCATTACAGTGAAGTCCCTGCAGGCAGCACGTGTAAAAGTCTGTCAGCAATCTTTTTGACCATGTAACTGGTGTATGTGTATGCTGTATTAACTTGGTAAGGTTGTACCTGATGTTTTCTGATTTGGACAGTGTAATAGCGTGAATACATGCATCATTTTCTTCTTTTAACAAGACAATTTAATTATCTGGGTCTTGTGTTATGTAGAAACAGTGGAAAAGCGGGGTATCCGTCTTTGTGATTTATTGGCAGTAGCAGTAATACTGCAAATCTTTCCTGAGTTTTAAATCTTTTTGCATCCAGATATATTTGCAGAAAAAGCTGTGAGTGATTTTGTAATACTTCAAATAAAAGTAATATTCACTACTATGCCTTTTAGACATGCCTATTCGTGTTAATAGATGGGTTCCGTATACTCTTAAACATATAGTATGTTTTGGCCTTTCTTCGAGTACATAGTTTCACATGTATATAGGCTTTCATGAAGCCCCGGTCCTTATTCTGCTATTTACCTTCCTCACTTCCCTCAAGATCAGTTACCTCATGGGCACTGAGGCAGGACTGACTGCCTTTGCCTCCAGCCAGTTCTGCCTTATTTATTATTAACATGCTCAGGGGTGCAGCCCCCTTAGTCAGCCTGTCCAGCATCTGCATCAAGAAGTTGTCCCCAGCACCTTCCAGAAGTCTGAATTGCTTGTAGCCTGTGTTTTTGTCTCTCAAGCAGATACTGAGGTGGTTAAAAACTCCATGAGAGTCAGGGCCTGTGATTGTGAGACAACCCCTGGGCAACCTTGTGTAGGTCCAGGCCTGGAGGTTGGTGTCCCTGCCTGTGGCAGGGGTTTGGAACTCTGTGATCCTTGGGGTCCCTTCCAACCCAGACCTTTCTATGGTTCTATGAACTCTGTTTGAAGAAGGTTTTTCCACTTCCTCTTATTGATGAGGCAGTCTGAGGCAGGTGCCCCCACCATGTCCATATTTTTGGCCTCTCTTCCAATTCTAACTCGTACACTCTTGACAAACCTGTCACCTGCTGTGTAGCTCTGCACGTTTGAGCCTCTCTTCCCTTTCCTACAGCACTTTCCATTCTTGTCTTCCCTGTCAGTCCTTCCTAAAGAGCCTGTGTCTGCAGGCTCTCACAACACTCCAGTCAAACAGTAAGAAACATAAAGATATAAGTATTTCATGTAAAAGAAAAATTCATGAAACACTGAAAATATGGTTCAATGCCATTTACCATTTTAATATAGCTCTCCCTTCCCTCAGCAACACTATTTTGTGAAAGCAAACTTGAGTTACTTGGAAACCACTGGTGTTCATACGCCCTTGAATATTTCATAGTGTGATAGCAAAGATACCTTTTCTTATTTCAGTCTTCCCTATGTTCTCTAATGTTTTAGAGACTATGCTGAGCACCCCTTTCTGATTATTTGAGACTTGGCTGAGCGCCCCTTGCCAATTAATTAAATGTGTTTTTTAAAAGATGTACTCTTATCTTTATGAAGTGACCCCATATAGAGTGAAACAATTTGCTACTGATTGGTTTCCTGCATGCTCAGCTGCTGTAACTTCTGATTACTAGTATCGATTCCTTCCCTGTCTCCTTAAAGAGTTTGTTCAGTTACAGGTTTGTTGGTTTTTTTTATCCCTGATCTTGAGTTTTACATGGGATACTTAGATATCCTAACTTCCTATCATCAAATAGTGAGCTTAAGCACCTTTCTCAAGCACAGAATATTCTTTATGTGAGATGAGTAAAGGCAAGATCACAGTATCATCGCGGTGGGAAGGCAACTCTGGAAACCATGTAGCCCAACCCTCCTGCTCAAAGCAGGTTCACCTAGAGAAGGGCATTCAGCACCATGTCCAGATGGGTTTTCAATATCTCTAAGGATGGAGACTCCACAACATCTGCCTTCCTGTCACAAAGGTTAAATTTGAGAGGAAGGCACGGAACTTAGGTTTTCTTACTGTCCATCCTGATGGTTGGAATTTTTTATCATAAGTGTTTTGCCATATCACCGATTTCTTGTGTCTGCCTCAGTAAAGCTGCAGCTGTTGATAGCTATTTCAGTTATTTGAAAAGTGTACTAGAAATGTAATCTCCTTTGAGTTTTACCTTTGTAATTTGGATTCATGAAGTCTTATAGCTGGTCTTATTTTTCACTCTACTCAAATTTCTCCAAGTTGTATATATAGCAGATTATTCTTCCTTGGTTATTGTTTAGTACACTTCAGGGAATCTGTCCCTAAAAGTATGTTTAAAATATGTCCCTAAAAGCAATGTTTAAGCTTGTTGAATTTTCCTGTCCTGTCCTTGTTGTCTGAGGCCTGTATTTGATCATCAGAACTGAGGTTTTACCATCCTTGTGCTGTATAGGTCTGCTTATGCTCATGCTTCAGTGCTAATTTCATCATATACATCCTGTGGTGTTGCTCTGCAGCACAGCACTGCAGCATTATCCAGGACTTTGTCTTAGACATGCCTTCTCCTTGTCGTGTTCTCATCTTTGTACCTTCTTCCAGGATAACCTATTTCCTAGTTGTTATTTTTGAACAAATAAGGAAGTAGCAGAAGCTCCAGCTGTCAATTACCTGTTCTCTGAGAGACATTAAAATCCCTCCTGGCTTCGTTTGCCTTCCATCCTTAGGGTAATGAACATCTTTGGACAATGAAATCACCTTCCTATACTCTCAGACACTGTTTTGCAGATCCATGGCATGCCATGAAAGAAATGGCCCACGTGTTTAGGCTTTATTCAACAGTGACTCCTCAGTAACTTCCGTTGTGTTCAGGGCATGTTTTCTAAAATAAGTTTTGGGTTTCAAGTAATTGTAATTACCAGTGACCCTAATTGTTAAATATGTAGGAGATTGAAGCTCAACTATAAATACTGCACAGATCTTTTCACTAAAATTTTGACTTCAATAAGACCAGTTAATTAAACTTACTCTTAAAAATTAATTACGTATGTGCTAGAAACGTGATGGTTCTTGTATCTTTAAAAAATTTCAAAAACAAAAAACACAACGCTTTGGCAGAGTTGAGAACAAGTAGAAATTTTCTCTCCATAACACAACTGACAGTCAAAGATGTTTTCCACCTATATAAAGTGAAAGCTTCAAAGCCCTCTTTCTTGCTCTCTGAAGATATTAACAAAACTGACTTTGCATTTAAGTCCTCCATTATATATGATAGACTATTTAAAACTTTTTTTCAGTCTCAAGCAAACAGTAAAATAGGTTTCTACAGAAAAGACACCAAAAATATTTATGCATCGACTAAATGCTCTTAAAATACTACTTTGTTTCTTTGTGTTTTTAGAAGCAGAAAAAGGAGGTACATCAAGTAGCAAAATTAACATTTTTGCGGAGATACTGCAGAAACAGTATCAAAAGTTGACCTGGACAAGCTGGAGAGGTGGGC
>KL267150.1:3478-19736 GCA_000699545.1 Podiceps cristatus
CCCCCAACACCTAAGACAGGACACAGAAATGTTTCCCTTTATTCCCAAGAACAACGGGTAATGGATAAGTGCTCCAAGTCTCAATGCTTAGTATTTTATAGCAGTAAAACTTCAACAACCTCACATAGCACAAAATTTTTTAATACAGATGGCACGTAAGTGATACTTGCTTACCTGTATAAAAAGGACATATTTCTGTCAATGCAGCATCATTGCAGGATGTTGCAACACAACAGATCAAACTGAAATCTAAACTTTAGGTTTTTAATCTTGTGTACTATTTTCTCCAGCAATGCCACTGGATTTAAAGATTTAGTATCCTGACATTATTACTTCTGTACTGCTGAATACATGCATATGAAAATCTTTGTTTTAACACCTCTGACTTTTTTCAAACCTTCTTTATTATACCTTAAGACATTTTAAGAGACATGATTAGGCTTCACCTCCTAAGCTTTCTTCCCCTGAGAATAAATCCAGCCTGCTCCATTTCCTTTCTTTTATACATGTTTCCATACAAACACACTGAAGCACATTTTATTCACAGTCACAAAAACCTGAAAGAGAATATCTATCATCTTTTTTGGTATATGTTGAAGCATTTTGCTATCTTCTTTAGTACTCACGGTAGAATAAGTGATAATCAATAGCGATATCTGCTTGAATCTAGATGGTTTGATGGAAGTGCTTTTGAAACGCATCACGGTGCCTGATTTGCTGTAACTTGGTCAGCTCTTCTTGCCTCTGCAGCAGCACTGTATCTAAATTATACCAATTGTTAGTTGAAATCTATTAAAGGTTATTATTAGCATTTCAAAATACAGTTGTACCTAGCTGGTTTCTCTCTTGTTAAAATTGGCCAGCTGGTTTTGCTCTTTTAGCTTCAAATCCGAAACAAACCATCCTCAGAGGCCAGAGGAAGGTGTCAATAGCAACATGTGCAGCCACATTATGTTCTGTTTCTGGGCTTTCACTGTAGGGAGACTTTCCCCTGCTTACAGAGTCTTCCAAACAGCCACCTGAGTCAGAGAAGGAAACTTCAATTATGTCACATTAAATTATTCCAGAACACGTAGCTCTCCTCCAAGCCTGAAACAGGACCCAAACGCTATGGTCCTTGCACCTATTTAGCTTGTTTGAATAGGATGCCTACAAGACTGTAGCTTATCATATATATTTCAGCAGTCCTGGGCGTCTCTGTTACGAGGCGATTTTGATCACCGTTTAAAGATATAAGATTTCACAAACATACTAGGACTGTATTTCACTCTGGCCTAAAGATACTAACAACTTGCTGACCATTTTGTGTGCAGACACATTATTTTGCCACTAATTCCACCAAACCAACTTCAAGAGTTTCTGAAAAACAAGACAAAAAATTATTGCAGTAGTGATACAGACAAATGCTCACATAATGCCCTTAGAAATATGCCAAATGTTGGCATATTTTAAAGCTCAGTGGGTCTAGTATATGTATTCAGAACACGCTGCCTGTGCGCTTCTCTTCTGCAATAGGTTCACTCTTGCTGGAACATAGGACTACTAATTAAAAATATTTTCAACAATATTTTTCCCCAGAAAAACGTATATGTGAAATATAAAACCTATTTTTAGAGTTCTCCTTTTGTTCTAAATTAATCACAGAACATTCTTTTGTAATAATTCTACTTCTAATGTTGTTATGAGGAACCTGCTTGTACCCAAGTCCATTTTAATTTAATGTGAATTTGGATCTAAGTAAAATGCTGCTTACAGAGTGGATCTGCCAGAGTATAAATTGCTCAATACTAAAATGCCCATCCCCTAGAGAACAACTTCTGCAGGTACCTTATAAACAACTGCTGAGGTTACTCAACCTGTTAATTACCGTTGAAAATTCAGCCTGGTATCCAAATTATGTACGTTACAAAGAATGCTTATGCCAGAGTTGTCAGCAGCAAGCTGCCTTCTGCGTCCCACCCCCACTGCCACTCTGAAATGCCCTTGAAACTAAGCAGATACTGTGTCGGTGAAGAATAAAATGAGGAATTCATGGGAACACTTGTATACTGTAGGTACACACTCTGTAACGACATACTCCTGCTCTGTAAGCTGTTCTTATACATCAGATGCTCACAACCTAAGTTACACACCTAAAAATAACTGCTTATGTCAGGAGGTTGTAAAGCAGGAGGAACAAGTACTACTTGCACCCAAATCCCTAAAACCAAATGGATAAATACTCTAGCTTTAATAATCACAACAAGGGCTATTTCAGAGCACAATTACAATTGATCTACTGATGAGACTGGGTTCAGAAAAGGCTACTGACAAAAACCCACACCTCAGGATAAAGTTAATGAGGCTGTCGAGGGAGCAGCAGGGCCAGATTTAGTGCCAAAAATGCTCCAGTCACACTAGAGAGCCAAGGAAGGTGAAAAAAAAAGCAACGCTAAGTGATAAGGAATGGCACAGCTCAGTGACAGATAGATTTAGACCCCTTAAGTCCAATAAACAGATAACAAAGATTGTTAAATCAATTCATAAGAATTATGCTGAATCCTGACTAAGATGTGCATCAGACAAATAGCACCGCGTCTAGAGTTAGGAAATATAAGAACTCAAGAAGGTAATCTATGTGTCCTATGAAATATGAACAAGGAAAGGGCTGTCTCGGGCTCCTTGCAAGCAGTTCAGTGCCTTCTTGCTGAGCTATAGGAAATTTCTACCATCATGATGAAGATGGCAGCCTGGCATTTCAAAGGCAGAATACAGAAACAACCGCACAGGATCTTGAATACAGAAAGGACTCTTAATCAGGATACATGCAAAGCTCAACACAAAATTTCCAGTTCTGTTTCCTAGGGTTTTTGGATAAAATTTCCCAGCCACTTTGGGATTTACAAAAATAAATAAATATGGCAGAATGCACAATAAATCACTAAGTTATAATGGCTCTTTTTGCTACATATAGTTCAGAGGTTAAGTCTATTCTAAGGTCATTCCAATGAAATCCTGATACAAGATATCATGGCGGGGGACAAGTGCTTACAAACCTCGAGTCCACTCTCAGTTAGCCAAACTGGATTGGAAAGTCCATCTTGAGATCTCATCAGTATGACACCAGACCAAGTTTTTTCATTTAGCCCCAAAATGCATGTGTCCCAATACCACAAAAGATTTCATTCCATGCTTCAGTTAAACAGTTGGGAAAAAGTGGAGATAATTCTATCAAGCTTCAAATCTCTTTGGACTTCTTATTTTGACAAAACACTAATGGTGCCCAAGGATGACAAAAGCTGGCACTTGGTGTACTTAATGAACTAAAAATCAACAAGGCAGTAAAATTTACAGAAAATACAGTTATTTAGATTTCTCAAGTCCTGAGATAATTATATTTCAAATGGCTTAATAATCTAGGTCATAGCCACTGCAGAAAAAAAAATTCAATATTGATAAATGAAAACTAATGTACATTGTGAACATAATGGAAATTAGTCATTCATCTTAGCAAATTCTGAGCTGATACATTACAAGAAAGGCACCCAACTAATATTGTGAAGACCTGAAGGATGGCCTGTAGCAGGAAGAGCTCAAAAAGGAAAAAAATATTTTTGCTATTTAAGGAAAAGAATTAAATAATGTGGATAAAAAAAACCCCTATACATTTATTGCATCTCATAAGGGATACAGAAGAAATGGGGTTCACAGAAGCAGACAAGTATGATGGACGCAAAGAAAAACTCTTAGATAAGGATAAATTGCCTTTTAAACTCTTATTTTGTTTATTTTCTTGAAAAGAAGACAAATAGGTACAGGCATGAGAAAAAGTGAATTAAGAAATAATGAAAGCTATAAAGAAGGTCAACTGGGAGCTTTTCTTCTTCTCCTCCATAATACAATAAAATGAGGTAGTTATTAAATTGAAATGGGGCAAATTAGGAACTGATAAAAGGAAAATAATTTTTCTCACACAACACATAATTAGATTTTGGAACTCCTTGCCACGGCATTTCGCTAAGGCCATAAATTTAACAAGATTCACAGAGGGATTAGATTTCACATAGATAAATTCTTGAGATACACAGTGGTTGAAACTAGGAATTTTACTTAATGTTGACAAAGAATTACTTGAAGTGATTTAAATCTCCATGTTTCAGATATTAAGACAAGCTTAATGAGCGCTTCACAGATGACCCCTATTAGTCAGAATGTTGGACTAAGTCATACTAGAGCTCTCCTACAGTACAGTAATTCCTAGGTACTTATGTTTCAAACATTAGTCTTCATGGGTATAAAGCTGAAGGTATGAGTTTACAGTGCCAGGTGGATAAAGACAACTTTGGGGTCAGGGAGTTGAAGGAAAGGGAGCAAACTAAGGGGCTTCACAGCTACTCCTAGTTGAGGTTTATAGCCACATATGCCATAGCTGAGGAGAGATTGCATATGCAAGAAACCTGCTCGGATTTTTTGTCTCCTCTATCTTTACCAGCTATTTTTACTGTCATCAGATCATTTTTTAAAATGCTGATCATGAAACATTCCAATATGGCAGTTATCATACTAGAAAGTACAGTAACTGCTTAGTTTAAAACCTGGAAAAATGTGATCCTACACATAAAGATAAAAGATCAGTTACATTTCTTTCCTAAATGTTGAAGTTACAGGGCCCAGGAATGTCTTTGGGTGTCTCTCTGAGAGAGAGTAGTGGCACTCGGGAATGATGTTTGGCCATTCTAACCAAATAATATGCACAATTTACATTGGTTAACCTAAAAAGCATTTTTTTTTTTTCTTCTGAGCGGAAACATAAAACTATAATTCATATAGAAAAGGCAGAAAGTAGCTGCCTGATCAATTTATCACAAACTATAAAAATGTTTAAAACAGAGTATTTCAGGTACTGAGAAGAATTCAGACATTCATGGCAGAAATGGCAAGAGAGTAGCATGACAAATAAATGGAATGGAATCAGGAGAAGAAGAAAAAGGAAAAAGGTTGACAATTGCAAGAGAGATCCAGAACTGGAGAGGAGATCCTGTAATTGATTGGCTGGCCTAGCAGGAATACAGAACTTTTATGAAATAAAAGAAATGCCTCCTCACAAGTGTACAGACACTGTTAGACAAGTTGGCCTATGCTCTGTGGTAAGATATGTCAGGTGTTTAGGTCCACAGAATTTCGTTTCTTTTTGCTCTTCTAACTTACAATTCTTTATTGAACTTTGGTATTGATTTACTTCCAAATCACATACTGTACCTTCTTGCACTATTGCTTTTTAGGTAAACACTAACAACGCTACAAGATGGAGCTGATCCAAAGTGTTTGCTAATTCATCAGTAGCGGGGAACCTACATGTTTTCAAGCAATGCAAATTGGTTTGGCTTCTGCACAGCTCCTACTTTTTTGAAATACTGATGGCAAAGAACATTTCCCAGGATTCATATCAAGTATTCATTTTAACAGCATTAATTTATGATGTGTGTTATTCCATTCTACCCTGTGCAACATGACTTATTCAAAAAGCAAGCAATTTTCCAAAGTAAATACTCATTTTCCATTCTAACAGTGATGCTCTTTGTGGATTTTAAGAGAAAGGGGCATAGTGTGGAAAATATCTTTTCTGCATTTATTGCTTGGGGATCATTTTAAATATCCATCCCTTCCCGCAGCATTTTTAAATTATCTGTCACACTGTATCTATTGTAAGAGTGGAATTATGAAGTAAAATTATGACTTTCCAAAAGAAAGCTCTTAATTTATTTTTACTGCTATTATTTTTGTCTGCTTCTCTGGCCTCAAAATACCATAGATCATTATAGGATCACTCAGCTTAAAAAGCACAGTATTTTTCAATACAATGTTGAAGTAATTGTCAGCAAGTCACTTAACCTCCCTAATGATTCAGGGAACACGTCAACATAACTGCGCCCTTTGTGCTGGAGCACTCTTGTCTCCCCAGTAACCTTACTGTGATGTTGGTTAACTATACCTACTGCATTCATAGAGCTGCTCTGACTCTATTTTTCGGTCCGTGGACTCCCTTTTCTTCATGGTGTTAGCTGAGAAGGCTGTCAAAAATCAACACTGGCTAACCGGTAGAATTGATAAATAAAGCAAAATGAAAACTTGAGCTGATTTTGAAAGTCATGACACACATGCATGTTCTCAGACGGGCAAGCCCAGGCTAACATTAACACTGTGAGTCAGCTTTTCATTGTGACTATGATACTTAATATAGTGGGTGGGATTTCTGGCCAAATTTGAAGTTCTAGACTCAAGTTCTATCACTTGAAGGAACATTTAATTAAAATACATACAATTATAGTGGAATAAAATCACTAACTCTGACAAGGTCTCAAAGACACTGTGGATTTTGAATGTAACACAGTAAGTCTGAGAATTGCCCAGACAATTAAACCCGGACAACTGAAGATGCTCGGGTGGTAAAGCAGAGTGTTTGAGGACAAAAACATTTGTGATTTAGAACAAAACGTGGTCTATGAAAATTTTCAGAAAAAATGTTTATACTTGATTTCTGAAAAATCCTTTCAAAAATATCTTTTATCCCTAAATTGACCTTTAACCTCAAAATTATTAAGTAGCTACCAAGGAGAAGGTAAAATACAAAAATTCTGTCATCATGAACACTCATTTTATACTCCATTTTGATTACTAATATTGCAAGATCAGATAATTAAACACGCTCTTAAAATCAAAATTTGCATGAATTTTTAATTCACTCAGGATTACTAGCATGGTTCTTAATAAAGCAGTGCTCTGCAGTTTGTATCTAAATGCAATTTTCAGAAACAGTCAAAATTATTGCCTCCATCAGCTAACAGGTAAAAGCCTGTGTGTGTATGCATGTGTGCATCTGTGTAAGGGGGAGGGAGCTCCCCCATGTTGGTGGCTGTAAATTATCACCAAAACACATCTCAAAAATAAAGCAAAAATTTCAAGAAACTAGCCTTTTTCCTAGCTCATTGATAACACAAGATAATAGGAGTATTTCTACTTCATGCTTTACACTAGAGAACCTCTAATACTAGGCAAAATAATTATATACATGAACAGTGAAAATGTATTATCATGACATGATGAGAAGCAAATCATGCAGCTGTGAAAAGGCAGATGCTGGGATATCTCTTGGAGAAGCCAAGCAGGTGATAACGTCAAGCTCTATCATCACACAGGCTACAGCGTGTAATACTGTGGTATCTGGCATTATATGATAGTTCACATGAATGATGTCTTAAAATCAGAACACTTAAGCCTCCACTGCACTTGTATCTGAAAAGAATTTCTGTTTTAATAATTTATTAATATAAATAACATGCTAACAGAAATTGGTAAAGAAAAGCCTTGGCGCTATTCACATTCTGTGCACTAACAGGCTGTGACAAAAGATTCACTCGGTACAAGAAAGGCTAAAAACGTACTATAGGCTTGAAGAATGCCTATGTAGTTACAACCATTCTACTAAATCTACGAGTAACTGATCACCCATGATGTTTTTTAGAAAGATTAAGCCATTTACCATTTCTCTAACCACATCAGTGAGGTCACAGCCATTAATACTACTGTATTAGTAGTATTTGTCCATTAGGACTGAATACTTGAGAACACGCGTGACACTGCGCTGCTACTACACATTCACTTAGCAACCCGGCAGGCTAACTACTGGCATCAATCAGCAAGGTGAACTGCAAACTCGAAGCCCCAAACTGGCAGCCTCCGTTCTGAACTAACTAAATTGAAAAAAAACCCAACCAAACAAACAAAAAACCCACACCACAAAACCAAAAAAAAACCCCAAAACACACTGCAAAACCACAACACACCCACCCCCCAAACCCAAACCAAACCAAACCATCACCAAACAAACAAAAAACCTAAACGCACCTGGATGCCAAAAGGAAGAAAAAAAGGCTACCAAAAAATCCGTAAGGGTCAGCAGATCAGAACATACTGCTCCATTTCATTTTCACAGTAACCACAGCTTGTGTGAAGCCAACAATCTTCAGCATAAATAACACTTGGAAAATTTCAGAAGACTAATTGCCTCCTGCAATGTGACAGCAAGGTGGTGTAATGAGTTTTATATACAAATTTTATTTCCTCAAAGTATACTTGAGGCATAGGTCTGGATGTATAGAGATTTGTACTCAAAAGCAAAACTAACCTGAGCTTATGCATGAAATTAAATATACGTAAAATTACATTTTTGAGAAATAGTCATTTCTTAATGACTACAAAAACTTCTATTGATAATTCAATT
Organism: Podiceps cristatus; assembly: GCA_000699545.1. Taxonomy (NCBI): domain Eukaryota; kingdom Metazoa; phylum Chordata; class Aves; order Podicipediformes; family Podicipedidae; genus Podiceps; species Podiceps cristatus. The sequence goes on from KL267150.1 coordinate 11,739, forward strand.
AGTATGGCATGTATAAATAAATATCATATAGTTTTAAATTATAATCTGATAAAAATTTAGTTTCTGGAAAATCCATACATGATAGCGTTTTCAAATATTAATGGCAGCACCTTTCAATAAGTGTTTCAAATTTCTACTCAGCAAGAATAATTATCTCTCTATAAAAAAATCTTTTCTACACAACCAACATCTACTTTGTTCATTTCTAGTAAAAGAAAAAACAGACTAAGCAGCTTGCAACTTTATTGTTCTCTATACTTATTTTTCTGCTTTTAAAAATACTGTTTTAGTTCTGTAAAACAAAAGTAGATTTTGACCAGCAGTGTTTCCAAAAAAAAAAAAAAAAAAAGTACTGTTAGCTTACTTTTCAGAGCAAAATCCAAACTATTTAAAAAAAAGTATTTTCAATGTTTTGAGTTATGTACAGATAGTATTTCAAACCACTTAGATTTTCCCATGAAAGATCACCTTTTCAAATATCTAAGAAAAATCTCACTCTCTTGATATTTTTCTCTTTAAATTTAATCCTGACCTTGAAATAAACTGAATAAATTCTATGTGGATCAAATGGTTACTAAAATAACACATTCATAAAGAGGAAGCTACATAGCCATAGAAATATTTATAAATAGATGGTGTCTATAGAAATAGAAAAAAATGATTTTGCAGAAAAAGCATGATTTTAAGAGATCTGCAGCTGTTCTCAACCTTTAGCATTGGCTATGTGAGCCAAGAGATTTTTGTCTAGTACTGAAGCTAAATTAACTTCATGGCTTGTTTTTTATCCCCTTGAGTAAACTCCTGACATCCACAGTACCAGGCAAAAAGCTTACCCTCAATTTCATTTTCCCAAAATTGAAATGCTTTAAAAAATAAGCATAAATGTATTTCAAAAATCCAATTGCTTTGGCCCTAAATCTAGCTTTTCTTGGCAGAGTGAACTTGTTTTTAATCTGAATGCTAATATTTTGCAATGTGGCATCAGATATAAAATACTAATTTACATTGTGCCAGAGATCTATAGTATTTCAGTACTAGTCAATCAATAAATGATTAGAGTAGTGGGGTTTTTTGTTTCAAGGGAACGTTATTTAAACTATAATATAATGCTGCAAATTATTCTATAGATGATATGTACCAAAACGTCTACAGCACAACTGAATTCATTACAACTGTCTCAAAAAGAGGGGAAGCAGAGAAGAAGAAAGTTGTGGGATTTTAGATCAATCTGTTAAATATGCATATATACATAAGTGCAAAAGCTATACTGAAGGAGGACAAATCTCACAAAAATCTGAAATAAGATCTTTATAAAAACTTTGAAAAAACTTTGAAAATTGGAAGTATTTGCAGACTTAAAGCTTTGATTCTAATTTTTATTCCTACCAACATACCTTGCTGTAAGTAGGGAAACAATTTAACTTGTTTCACTATTATGTGAAATACATTATTTATAAAGTTAGTCCATTTTATAGGTACACATAGTCAGAATTTCTAACTGGACTTATTTTTGTAGGACCCTAAAACAATCTGTAGTATTCATTCTTGGATGTTAGTTGTTTTTCTTTTGTAATTTGTGTTGTATTTATTTATCAGAAACAAGTAACCTAATACTCACAACACATCAGGCTAATAAGCCTTATGCAGTCAAAACTCATGATACAGACTGTAAGAACTAGAGGAATTGTCCCACTTATATAAGGTAAAAGTACAACTTCTAACCAGGCTTATAGCTTCCATACTAGCTGAGAAAATGTAATAAGAAAGCTTAAGTTTTCTTCTATTTAAGCAAAATGGTTTTCCACACACTAACAGATATTTGTGTGTGTTTGAATAGTCAGTTAAAAAGATAGTTTTGAAAAACATATTTAACATGGTTTTATGCAAGGAAACCCCCTGCAGAGTTTACTGCCCATTTTTACGGAGATAAAAATTTTAGCAGACAAAAATATATATATTTCACAGTTTTTCAGCCAGTAGGTTTTCTGTGAGTCCTTTAGGGTTTTGGATGTTAAAACACTTGTCTTTTCATAATGACCTAGCTGAACTACTGCATAAACTGATATACTGCTACTTGGAGAATGCTTTTTTTTAAAAAAAAATTACACATTTTTCCTTCTTTCACCAGCATAAGCATGATATCCCCAGCTACATTCTTTAATAAAATAATCAGCTGGCTACTTCCTCACTTACTGGACAAGTGCATGTCCCACTCATGCAGATTTCCACCCCACCTCTTCCAGATCTAGTCTAGCCCGGATTCATTATCCGAACCACAGACTTCATTTGCTATGAATCCAAGTCTAGTGCCTTTCTAATTATTATTTACCCAAATACATCATCTCAGCTGGTACAGAGTCTCCGTGAGACAGTTCATGGATCTGCCACACAGTTCGTGATGCCAGACCACAACAGTCTTTCGGGCTGAGTAAGGAAACTCCTTTCCTGCTGCTCCCAACCCCTTCCCTGCCTTCCCAAAAACATGAGACCGTACTCACCAAGTCCCATAATGAGATGGGGAGGGTGGATGTGGCTGATCGAAGGCTGTAGATAATACTAGAAGGGTTATGTGACTCTCCTGTGTCCACCCATGCAGCGAAGGAAAGGCATCAGCTGAAGTCTAACAGACAAAACACACAATGCAGTCATTCCACAGTGGTGTATCCTCTTCCCTTTCAAATACTGTATATATTGGGAATAGCCAACCCATGCTTTATAAAGAGAAAAGGCCTACAGGGCTGTATTAAATAGTGGTGTTACTGCATGGGAACATCAGATTAGTGAAACCTGCATCTTTCCTTGACACCTACAACCACAACTACTCAAGAAAGCTACTGAAAGTGGTGCGGGGGGCAGGGGGAAGACATAGTAGCTATGAGGCATTTAAACATTCAACACCGCTACTGGAGCCAAAGATCAAATCCCTCCAGAACTAGGGGCCAGTTGTCGGCAAGTTCTATGGACAGCAGTTGTGCAGGCTTGAGAAACAGCTATTATGTATGGATACTAATTTTAATACCAGAATATACATATATTCCTATTTCGAGTATTATTCTTGAATTTTTCCATTTCTGTAGTCTTTTCATTTTGCTAAGGATTGATTTACTCTATAATATAGTTACTATGATAATGCTAGCTTACTGTGTTTTATATGAAGTTTTACAGAGCAGAAGCTTTTTTATTTCACATCCTTTGACTGGGGGTTTTTATTTTAATACCAGGATTGGGCTTAAAAAAAAAAAAAAAAAAAAAAACCAAAAAAACCAACAAAACCACTAATGATCTTGTAAACCCAAATAGCTGACCAAGGATTACTGAACACAGAAAGAAGAATATTATCAGTTCAGTGCAGGATCACAACTGAATAGGAAAAATTCTCTATAAGTTTTAAAGGCTAACACTATAACCATGAATCCACAAGCAAATTCATCTTGCTGCACTCCGTCTGTAGAATGTGTACCGGAAAACAGTTTGTTCAGTGGTTCTTTCAGAAAAAAAGCCTTGCTAGTCTTACTAGCGCAAGGAGTTAGATTAACTTTCTTCAGATCCCTATTTCTTTTTGCACTATATATATATGTATTCATGGTTTAGTTTTAATTGAGTCGTACATTGAAACACCAGTAATATCTGGAGCCCTACTTCTCTCCCTGTATTCTCTCTTCCTAATATTACTGTATTTCAGATTTAGTTTGCTGATTACATGTTTAAACACTTGATTTACTTGAGTCTGAAAAGCAGTAGAAAAAAAATCTGGATTGGTGATAGGCCAGGGGCCTATCTAGCACCTCCTCCCACCATGTAGGAAGAGCTGGTATATTCTTGGTAGCTGGGGCCTTTTACCCTTCAACATATCAGAGACACGGAAGATCAGGGAAGAGATCGAGTGCACCTCTTGGGAGGTGTTTTGTAATGGAGTTGGAATTCCAGTTATTGAGGGAAAGTTCAAATCTCAAATCAGGGGAAATTTAAATAGCAAGAGAACAACATTTTACATTATTTTTAGCTCCTATACCCAATGCGTTTCTTAGTTTATTGACACAATTCTCAGGGCAGCCCCAAGCAATGTCACCAACCACTGGGGCATAAAAGCTGAGAAACACAGTAGTCCTTGGAGAAACTTGAGCAGGAAAGTGAAAGGGTATAACACAATTTCTACATGGAGAGGTGGCACTCTTGTCCCTGAGTTGGTTTTGATTCAGTTCTCTGCCACTTCAACAACAAAAGCAGGTATTGGGTAAAGCAATTGCTTTATTCTGTATCTTTTGCTTATTATCATTTAGTCTGTTAGGCTATGTATTATATAACATGATATATAATTCATTTCAATTCATAATTACATGCAGTATATGTTAGCATACACTTAATTTTTCCATAGATCTCAGATAACAATAAACAAAAAGTCATTGTGTATATGGAAAATCAAGGACGTGAAAGAAAAACATAATCAAGCTACAAAAAAAAGATCTAGAAGACAGCTAAAGTACCAATACCGAAAAATATAGTGGAGTGTAAAAGCAATCAAGCAAAATAAAGGTGGGAAATAAAAAGAGAATGTTGTAACAGCAGTCAAGATAAATTATGACATTTAAGTACAAAGAAACCAGAGGTTATTACAGGAAACAGTACGACTTCTAATAGCACCAGTATTCTGCTGATAGAAGTAAACATACAGTAGACACTGCTTCTAGAAAGTGACATGAATCATTCTGTGAAGAAAGAATAAAATCTGCAGGAAATCAGGAGCACTGCAAAAACTGAACATCTGAAGACTGACAAAAATGACAACATCAGAAGGCTTCTAAAGAAAAATACTTCACAATCTTGGAATGATTTAATTTTAAGTGGCAAGACACAGAAGAAACATTAAGAAATATCTTTGAAAGCAAGAAGACAGGTGACAATTTCTGGCTGATAATATCATCTCTCAATCACCACATGCTGCGGTAAATTACTTCTATTTCCTAATAAAGGTTTGTTTTAATATAAATGAAAGCAAAAATAGTAATAGTTTATATATACAAAATACTGTACAAACCACAATCAAGATAAATTAATATTAGACTACCAAGGTGACATGCAAGTTATCTCAGACCAATCACTGAGTTGGTAGCAGAAACTAAAAATTTGAGAACTGATAATTCATTTCCTCCAGTTGGTGAATTTTAGCCTTCTCCATATGGTACCATCATCTCACAACAAAGAAAATGTAATATCTTGGTATAACGTATTGGAGATAATTGCGATCCACAGTTGCAATCTCCAAGTTAACATCCTAAGCTGTAAAACTGATGAGCATTTTGGACTGATATTGGTAACGCAGGAAATGTGGACAGGCCTGAATACATACCCCAAAGCCTGAAGCTAAGACCTATAGCTTACCTGTGCCAAGATCTTCCTATAAACCATGTTGCTGGAACAGAGGGGAAGCTAACCTGTAAAATAAGTGCATTTTTATATACCTTTTGCTTTTACACTGCATTCTTATGCTCCAGCTGGTTTTCCTTACGACCGAAATCCTTAATGACAATTGACAGTTCAGGAACTTTATGATCTTGATTCACATTTTTATAATGGACTTATTGAGAAAAAAAAATACTGCTTTGGGACAATCTGACTTGCCAAAGTATGGCAGACTCAATGTCTGAATCAAGCATTCCCAACATGCGATTCATGTAATTTTACTACCAGAGAAGAGAATACTCTTCATACTTTCAGGCAAGAGGGCAGTTAAAGACCGCCTCCTGTGTTTAGAAACAGAAGAATTCCCTCTTTTGTGACCATCGTTTATTCTGTTGCATTAAAAACCTGACTCAGTGTCTATCTCACTCTTTGATTGCAGTGATTTCTGAATCACATATCATGAAACCCCTCCTACATTCTTGCAGCTCCTTTGTAACCTATCTTACAGGCAAAACCAAACGTTTCATCATTGTCATCTTGCTTGGGTTTTAGACATCAGCTATTCACACAGCTCACTAATATAATTTAGGTTTTTATTGTTACGTCTGGTTATTTCCCGAATCAGCTTTCATCCTGCCTCTACTTATGATTTCATCCAGAGGTAGAAAGCACCTTATTACAGCAAACACACAGCTGCTCACAGATATAGTGCCTAAAATAAGGCACAAATGCATCCTTTTTACTGCTTCCATTTTTTGATGTTACTTCACTGCGGGCACCGAAAGCCATAGAAAATCAGTTCCCCCTCTCTGAATCAGGCCCTTACTTTAGCTCTACTTTGATCATAATCAGTTTGTTGCCATTAATTACACAAAGCTGATTAGAAACTGACACATTTTGAGGTGCTTAAATATTTATAAAGCTCTAGAGCAAAAGACACTCATGGTATTTACCTTACATATAGGCAATGGAAATATGTGCAGAGAACAGTCTAGTCATCTGAAAAGTAATACATTTTGTTTGTTTGTATTTTCTAAAAAAACCTATTGCATTATGTTAAATACCCCGAGGGCTTAGCATGAAACATGACTGGAATGAATATAAAGAAAAAACTTTCTGTCTCATTAGATGGTCTGAGTTTCAAAATCTGTTCTAAAAGTGTTGTAAAGTGTATAGTGTTGTAGATTAATACACTGAATACATTTCCACAGTGCTTGATGTGTTTCATAAAAGGTCCATTTCAGAAGTGTGCTGTATTATAGGTGAACAGTCGCAGTAAATAATCTTGTTACAGAAACCTAAGCAATTTTTACAAGGCGTATTTCTGGCTGACTGAACAATTTATTCTCCAGATGTCACATTGTATTTTTCCAATATAAAATGAAACAGCTTTTTTTTTTTTTTTTAAGGCAGACTCTTTTGTTTGGCAAGGCTGGATCAAGGATACTTCCTTAAAGAGAAAAATCTATTATTAAAAGCTGTTGTGGTATAAAATTTACACTAGATGTGATTACTACATGTAATTTATCATTTAATTTGATTTAAAGGTATAAAGACTGCATCAAAGTGTGAACATTGCTGAAGATAGCTACATGCATTTCAAAAATAGGAATCATTAGCTCTCAAACTTATCATCCGCGTTAATCCTAAAGGCTGCAAGCATCTTGACTAGCTCTATCTATACTTAAAACTGTGTCACTTCAGATGTTACCCACTAATAAACCCATATGCCATTTTATAGGCCCTGGAAGATTACATGATAATGTGATATGATAAGAACTGCCTATCTAGAAGGCAAGGGCAATTAAAAACATTTTCACTAGGCAGACATCATCAGTAGAGATAAACAGGGTAATTTTCCAGCATATATTTACTTGGCTTCAGAAAGGAAATACTTCCACAGGAAGAACTCACCCAGGAAAATTCACAGAATATCAGCAATCTATTTTATTGATGAAAAAAAGTGGGAAAATAGTCCTATGCGCTAATGAGCATCACCCATTTCTATTTTCCTGCCCTGTTTTCTTGATTATACACACAGAAAATTAGTATTAAAGGATAAATTGCCAGATTTTAAAAGTATTCCCCTTTTAATTCTTCATTGTCTTTTAATCATATGTTTCTGTTTCCCATTCTATCCACAAAACTGTGTGTTCCTATAGACCCATATAAGAGTGCCAAACAGTTGAATTCTAGCAGCCTTTGTCTATTAATATGTCTGCTTAGAGAAAACTGTCTCAGAACCAACAGACATTGTCTCTAAAGGGTGATGCGGCTCCAAAAGTTTCTTCTTTAAACGAAGCTGGATTTTACAGGAAACAGACGCAAGATGAAAAGTCTTTCTTTGATTCAATCCTGTCTTTGTTTTTCATATGTCAGTGCCTTTTTAGGAACACTAGACATATCTGGGTTCTGCTACTTCCAGGGTGACACTGGAAAATACTATCTGATTCATCTCAAATGTTTTTCTGCCCTTCCCAGCTCATCCAACCTTTGGTGAACATATCCTTATTCAAAGACTGCTAGTAGGCAACAAGCCTAAAAAGCAAAGAAATACCCAAAGGAATTATAATACAATTAAATAAAATTATATTTGTA
>JMFS01049772.1:0-10627 GCA_000699545.1 Podiceps cristatus
GTTCACCCAGGCCCACCTTTCCAGCCTGAAATGTTTGGCTGCATCTCATTATACCTACAAAAACTGTTTGCGGTGCTCTACATTAAGAGTTTTTCTTTGCTAGGTCAATGACTAGCTTGACATCTGTCCTAGTCACCTCCTGAACTAATACCTTAAATAAACAAACATGCAGATTATTCCATTTTGTGCACACACACAGAGAAATGTGACTGCTCCAAATTCTTGCTGGGAAATCTTAATGCAACACAACAAGCTTTAAGACATAAAAAAACCCCAGTTTTACAGAATTTAAAGACAACAGTGGTGATTGCTACTGTATAGTACTATTGAGCTTTTCTTCTATCTGATATGTGGTTACAGTGTTTGACTTTTCCAAATGCGTTCGAAAAAAATGAAAACCGTCTGACCAGATAGAAGTATAACTGTCAACATGAGATTAATACTTCTGTTTTAGAAGATGAGGTTAGAGCCTATCTTCTTGCATACATGAGGAACCTAGTGTGAAATCAAGTGTTCTGTTAAATCAGAAGAACTATTCAACAGATAAGTATCTCTATACAGGGGACTACAAATTCTTTAATGAGATGTAGGTCCAAAGAAGGAGCTTTGTGGGAGCTACTGTGGAGAAGAAACTGTACTCTTCTGGCCATATTTCTCAAGACGTGTCCTAAATCTGTCTATTTGCACTCCTAAATCATTCAAGCACTGGACCCAGGGGCATTCACTTGAATTTAATATTTAAACCAATCTACACTCAAACAAGAAAAACAAAATGTTGCTTCAGACACAAAAAAACAGGTATGTAGACCCCGTCCTGCAACCTCTGTCTGGCTGTAAAAACACCAAGGTAGCAAGCAATCCAGGTATACTCAGACTGCAAATCTGTAATGCCTGTACCAAGGGCTCTATCAATGCACTGACCTAGGATTTACCTTTAGACCAAGAGTGTTACAAAAGGTTAAGAAAAAATACCTTGCTTCTGACTGCCCATTCTTACCTGTGAAAGATATTTTCCTCACATAAAAAGTGAGTACTTCATTTTCAGGTTTTGCCTTTCCTCTTTAAAACTCCCAAACTCATACATTTCAAGTGTGATACTCTCAAGATACACTCCAGATTTTTGGAACAAGTTCAGCAAAACAGTAACGCAAAGTTAGTAGTCAAGGCTGCAGACATCCTCAACCAAGATGTACTTTTTCCACATTTATTTAAGAAAGAACACTGCAAATGCTTTGTTCCCATCCAAGGTTATGCCAGCAGTCTAGTGGGACAGCCACCAGACTTAGAGCACGGCAGTAGGAATAATAAAAATGCCACCCTTTGCTACAGAGATACACGCATTTCTTTATGGATTAAAAAAGATGTCATTCACTATGTTATTCACCACCCAGTTTCACCACTCTTATCCACTCTTATTTGACTGCTGTTAAAACACTTTGAGAAAGGCTGACAATTACTTTGACAAAGCCTGGTTTACCTCTCTATACAATGTAAGCATGTAGGAGTATCGGTCTGTAATTTTAAGATTAGTAAGTATTCACAATCCATTGAATTTTTTGCCTGTGTCAGACAAGCAACCTTTAGTCACTTCCTGGGAAATGGAAGAAACTACATTTACCTACTGCTTCTGGAGTATTTAGTGCTAAACATACTAGGCACTGATCTTACAAAGACAACTACATTTAACTTTTCATACTGTGACACAATTTACCAAAGTTATTGTAATAGCTGGAGATCACCTGCATGCTTGACATGCATGTGACTTCCTCCTCATGGATCAGCAATTTAATGATGAACTAGAAGCCACAGAGTGATTGTCCAACAATGAAAGTACTGTCCTGGAGATACGACATTAAATCCATGTCTTGGTTATGAAATCTGTAACTGACAACTGGCATAAATTGCAGCTTCTCACATGAAATTCCAGAATTAGTTTCAGCTTTGCTAACCCCTCAGCTTTAAGAGGTGATGGAAGAAATTACCATCCCAAAGCATTTTTTGCATTTTGAAGAACCAAAGCATAACCACACATGCCAATAGGGTGGGAGTTGGTCTACTTGTCAAGAACCCTGAACGAAAAAGCAGCTTATTCTTTGACAGAAGTCTTCTAAACACTGAGTATTCATTTTCCTAAAAATGTCTGCAGAGACTCAAAGACAGTATCAATAGAAAGGAAACAGCTGCCACTGTTTGATTAACATGGCACCATTGCAAGAGTGGTGGTTGATTACCCAAGGCTTTGGTTCTTTGATGCAGTCTTTCTATTTCAAGGCTTTTAAGAGGACACTTTTGTGGTAAAAAAAAAAAAAAATCAAAACATCAAAACATGTACCATCTGTCCTAGTAAGACTAAGAAGAAAAAAAAAAAAACAAAAAAAAAAAACAACAAAACACACAACCCAACAAACATTAGGTTTCCATTGCACAAGCAAAATAAATGTGAATCCTATCTACATTGAAACAGAAAATGCTCTTTGAATACAGTTCAGCCTAATTATACTTCTAGCATGTTTTCACCAGCTAAAATGAACAGGGCCAAACCACAGATTAGAAGCAACTTTAATGGAAGCTATTTTTAAACAGACTTTAAATATAGTCCATTAGATCCGTTCCATCTTCCTCATAAGTTTGAGGCCACTCACACTCACTGCTCTCTTTACCAAAAACTGCAATTACTGCATTATTAACCAGTGTTAGTTTCATTCACACTGATGAGTGAATAATATTTGTTCAGTCTGACAACCTAACATCAAGATATGACAGAAGAGTTAAAAAAAACCTATAAAATTGTATATATTAAAAAATGACACATACACACATACGTATACCTTTTTCACTGGACCCTCTTATGTATGGCTTGAGGTGAGACATCTTGATGGGTCTTTTCAACCTGGATCCTGTGGCATCTCTTAATATTGCACAGCCATTATCTGTGATATAATCTATGATACAAGGACCAACCCATTCTGACTGGAAACGACCATCCTTCCACCAGTTTTTTCTTTGCCTGAGGACTTCATGACCAACCTTAAGTCGGAGGGCATTTAATTGCTTCGGCTTCCTCTTGACAGTGATTTTGTTTCTTATTTTTTGTTCATGTGAAATATTTTTCTCCACCTGAGAAGATACATTTGAATTATTTTCTTTTTCCAAAATTAATCATGTATTTTTATAACATTGGTTAATAATCTGAAAGGATAACATTAAGTGGTTTGGGATGTGTGTAATTTGTAACATGTAGCACTGGAGAGTTCTGAAGAAATTGATTTTATCTTCATAAACCAATAGTTGATAGGCAATGGGTTTCAGCTTCTGTAAATACACAGCCCTCCAAGTTAGATATGAATCTCTTGGCAATAGGTCTCTAAAGGTTACTCTCTCCAAATACGTATCAGAATTGGTACACTCGAATCTAGGGACCACAGACAAAGGAAATAAACACACACACCTACCCCCAACCCTACATTGCTTTAAAAGGTTACTCATACTTTACACTTCAAGCCTTTCCATGTTCAATTTCAGCCTTCTTACTAGTAAAATTTGAATCTGTAACATTTACCTGACAATCTGAAGTCCTCTCTTCTTCCATTGCTTGACTGGCTTTTTTAGTTGCTTCAAATATTTTGGCAAACATACTGTATTCTCCTTCCACACATGTATTCATTGTCTCAACAACACAAGGATTACGATTAAACATTTGGAAATATGGGGTGTTTTCATCTGGCTCCTATTTAAATGGGGAGAAGAAAAGCAAATTTAGCATACATTTGATACTTTGTGGCTTTGCTGATACTTTGTGGAACTTCAGTCAAACAAGGAAGAACCTCCACATACCAAATTTGTCAAATTGAAAGCATAGGCAATAGCACATAAGTGTTCATCCCAATCATTTGGATGGTCAGTGCAGTATTTGTTAAGGAAAGCTTTGATTGTCTTGCACGTTCTTTCATTTACATCATCTGTCTGAGGATAAGACAATACCATTTGTTTCATTCCAAACACTGCAAACAGTTCTTCATTTATCTTCAAAAGAAAAAGAACACAATTACTGACAGTTTCCCTCTTCTGTATCACAATTAAGTAAACAAATTCAGTTTTCCATCCCTTTTGTAGATATGATGGTGACTGAGCAGAAGACTTACATACATATTCTCAACAAACATTCCAGGGTTGACAGAGCTAAAGGAATCAGTATGGCTGAGGGGCCAGTAACTGCTGGTTTCTAAACACATTTCTGCCACTAACTTAATTTGTCATTTCCTCCGTATCAGTGTCTCATGATTTCATCTTCTCCAAGAGGCTCAAAGTGTGAAAAGATCTTCATTATCACCATAGGCCAATATCAAAAATACCCTTAGTTATCTGTGATACTGGACAACATAGTTGAATTAAATACAGCATGTTGGAGTGTGAAAGCTTGTGCCAGTTCAACTGAGTGACAAAACCTGCACTGTGACTGCCAGGAAATTATTTTGCTTTGCTCTTTATCCAAGGAATAAACCCCTGGGAAACACTGCATAATGTTACAATTGAAAATAACAGGTTTGTCATTTTCTGTATGTGCTAATTTGGGGGGGGGCTGCTGTATGTTTCTAATCAAAGAAATTTAGTCTTTTTCAAGAATTCAAATTAGCGGGGAAAAATGTTTGGTTTGGTTTGGTTTGTTTTCTTGGCAAAAAGAGAAACTAGCCATGCAAAGACTTACCTGATAAACAAGCTCCTTCCCTTGATCAATAAGCATTTTTTGAGGTGGCCCATATAAGAAAAACACGTTTATGATTGCCTTGGCAATTTCAGTTGCTGAAGTGTCATACAGAGGCAAGATAACAGCCCATCTTGTAAACATATCTGTCATAATTATGATGTACTTGTGGCTTCTGTTGGTAACATTAAAAGGTCCCATTAGGTCTATAGTGACTGCTGTCCACGGGTCCTCTGCTTTGATAGGGTGCGTTTTGGGTGCTGTGGTGGTTGTATTCTTTGCTACTTGGCAATGCCGGCAAGCATACACCTAGTGCAAAAATCAGGGAAGACACTATCAATAGAAAGCAATGGTAAAGGTTTAAGACAATCAGCAGAATCATACATCTCCACTATTCCTTTTTAAGTTAGGTCAGGCCAGGCAATGCAAAACAAATTAATTTTATCACCTTCCTTATTTTTTACCCTTAGATTTTTCAGCCCCAACATAAAAACAAAACAAAACCAAACAGTGAAGCCGGGAGAAGGACATGTGCAGGAATTCATAGCTGAACTCTCCTCATCCTGAAAGCACTGTCCTTGTTCAAGTCCACAGTATAAATTTTAATTACCATCTGTAAATACTAAAGGAAGTATGAAGCAGCTGGGATTGAAAGAAGTCCCTCTCATTCCCCTTTTGGTTCTGCTGTGCATGCTGTGGCTGAAGAACTGGCAGTACACATAATCTTCCATGCATAACATGAATCAGCTTTATTTACAGGACAGAGCCCCTTTGTCCCCAGTCTGAACTGAAAGTAAAGACTCATTTTCAATTCATGTTACAGTTGCACATGAACCCAAAGTATTCAGGTGATGCAGCAAGTTGTTAGCAACAGTAACTTGGCCATAAAGAACATTTACATTTGGTTTCCTTAAGGACCACATCCTGTCTGGATATAATGTCCATGTATCATTGGGTGAAGGAGGAGAAACTTTCCCAAGAACTTTCCCAAGCAGTGATTTGTTTAACCATTTCCTGAACATGCTTAATTGTAAGGTAGGGGCACTATTTTCATATTCTTATCTGCCAGCAGCCACACATATCCTTTGGACGGTACACTTCATCCTAACAAAGATATGAGTTCTTGCAAGACAGATCCCTTTCAAAGACCAGATGTGCCCTGTGTACTTAAAGGCAGTATGGCTCCTCACAACTGAGTAGCTTACAGCAATATGCAAGCCACATGGTCAGTAGTATAAGAAAAAAGAAAACACTATGCTTTGGCAAGAAGACCATTTAAAGTTTGATTATAAGCTTACATTTCCTCATCATGAAGCAATATGGGTGCTTGCTGTATCAAAGTCATATGATTACAAAATGTTTGTAAGAGACTACATGAAAAAAATACTGTAGCTATGAGACCATACCCACTGCTTGACATCATTTGTTACAGAGGTCCAGTAGTAATTAGATTCCACTAATGTCAGCGTCCTCGATATGCCATGATGAGTGCCAGCAACATTTTCATGGCATTTCTCAAGCACCTTTTTCTTCTCTTCATCTGAAACAATTACCAGGCGCATTTGTTTTCTGTCTTTTCCAACATAGAACAATTTATTTTCTGAAAGAAGAAAAGTACCAGCAAATTATATGCACATGCTTTGTCTTTTGTTTAGTTTACCAAACTACTGAGCATGATTCTTTACAAAATGTATTAAATCAACTTCAATTCACTTCTGTGTAAGTGTAGCTTTTTGTTTACAAATACTTTAATACGCCAAAGAGTCAACTATTCACCTATGTTTATTAACCTGGACATGAGGCATTAGAAGGGCAAGTCAGAATGCAAACAATGTTCCCACAGGAAGCCTGACTGAAACACAAGCTAATGAGGGGGGTGGGAAGGTGTGTTATGAGACTTACCATCTGCCTGCCAGCAACCTGATGTTGTAATTCGTATTTTTAACTCCTCCCTGCCTTCTCTCTACGTAGACTTGGCAGGTTTGATGGGACTGAGAGAGCACAAAGACTCATATGCCTCCTCGTAGGGATGCAATAAAGCTGGGAAGGACCAGAAGGCCATCCTTGCACTTCTGCCCAGCCAGACACAGCATCCTCCAGACCAGATCAAGCATTCCTTGTCTACAGCTGCAGATCTAGATTTCCCTTTCTGTAGTCCTTTCAATTATGGATTGCAATGGCTACATATTTCTGCAGTATCTAGACCAAGGTTTGGCTTTTAGATAAATACATAACTCTCTCCTGGAAAGGACTAAAGCAGACTGAGTTTCTTTTCTGTAAACATCCAATTATATATTAACAAGCATTAAGCAGAGTGTTCATTTCTTAAAGAATGTATATTAAAATCACAGTATACTGCAGCACAAGATCCCACTTTCTTTTTTTATATCAGAAAATCTTCACCTAAAATCCTATTTTTGGAGTAGTTTGAGAGAATATTTTTACCTTTGAAAACAAATTTTTTGGCTGCTCTCCTGATTCCACTTCTTTCACTTGATAATGTCGTGGGATGATACTCCCCTGTTCGCTTGTAGTATGCAATCTGCTTCAGGTGGAGCGCACCATTTTTTCCACTACGGACCATTGCTAACCTGAACAAAATGCACAGTATATATCAGATGAATACATCTTCAGTTTTCACTGGTTTCTTTGTAATTCAGAGGTATCCTGATGAAGTAGCATCTAAGATGATGTTACACCATCCACTGCACTGCTCTCAATATTCCATGCTATCAACTTAGGCAATAAGAAACACTGCTTGACACACTACTTCTGTTCTATGTAAAGTTGTTTTTGTCAACCTATATTTTAAAACTTCCAAACAATGGGAACTTCCACTATATTCATTGTAGGGGGGGGGTGGTGGTGGAGTGAGGCTAGAAAGAAATTGCTCTCCTCCTTCTTAAATGCTTGGATAGCGCTCAAATGCAGGCATACTGGAGATTAGACGTGTCCAAAGCTCCACCCTAGTTGGAAAAAAAACCACATAGGCAAATAGGGATAAACAACTCCCTAGAGAAACTGACAGAAATTTGTTTTGTTCATTAATTTATCTGATAATTGCATTCTGAAGTCCCAAACCAGACTCTGCATATAAGGTAACAATTCATTCCCTGACAAAGCTGACCTCCCTGATCACGTTAATAAACTAAAATGTCATTAGTAAAATGCATCATTGGTACAGAAAAAGTTTGGGTCTAGCAAGAATTCCATCAAAATATTTAGCAACTAATGACAAGCAGAAGTATTCACAGGCAGAAATATTCATGCAAACTCTATGTGATTTCGGTGATTTTTTTTTCCCAAATCTGCTCCAGCAGCAATGCAGATTAGATGGAACAGCAGTTTGATCCTGCTCTAACTGACATCTACAAGAGCCAGATGAGGCTTGGGGTCTGCCATGTCAGTTTCTTATAAATGCTGGCTATCTACAGCATTAAGCAAATTTCTTCCTTATCCTGCCAGTGTCCCAAGAATAGATAATATGATTACTCTTTTTAGCAGACTGTGTTGTCAGTTTGTCTGCCATATCTGCTAAGTGGCATATAATTATGGGGAAGTGACAGTATCCAGTCACTCTGTAATCCATGTTATCTCATTATATGTTGATACTATCTGAAAGCCAAATGTGGAAGTTGGGATGTTTATTTTTCAATTTATAGATTCTCATCAACCTTTACTATACTGGGGGTGGGAAGGAGGTAGAAAGCTCTAAAGGGTTATTATTCCTGCTTTTATTTACACTGTTTCTCCAGAAAATAAAGTGCTGTATGTTATTTGCACAATATCATATGCTACACATACAGCTAAGCTAAACATTGCTGTGTTATCAATGTCAAATGCATGCCAGGAACTTCACATTCAAACAGCGATAAGACCTTTGCCCCACTGAATACTTAATTTTTCACAGCCTAGAGCTGGCTTTCAAAAACAGCCAAGTATCTTGTATGACAAGATTAGTGTTTTAAAGTAAAATTTTCATACCTGAGAGAATTGGCACAGAAACTTTTCACAACTACAATCCTGTCTGCAGGGACAGAGGGTGTTTCAGAACAGGGAATGAGCAGAGTCAGAACAGAGCACTGTTCTAGTGATCTCAGCTGGCACAGCAGTTTCTTGTAAATTTACATCTGATAGCAATAGCCAAAGCAACCCAGTGAGTAAATTGGATAACTAACAGCAGAAAAGAAGGTAAGGGTACCATGATGAAATTCATGTTTCTCCCATTTTAAAGAAGTAAATTAACTAGCCTTTCTGACAGTAAAAGAATATTGGTGAAGAGCAATTAAAATATCTTATCTGCCAGGGGTATGCATTCAAGATTCATTCAGGGCTCTTCTGAAAGCTAGTCCTGCAGTTATCCAGGCATGGCTGGAAGTCAGGACTAGCCAGGTATGATTTGTCGCTTAACTACTGGGTTGGTGGACCATTTTGGCTTGACACAGACTTTCACACATGGCAAGAAAAAAATGTTCCAAAACTCTTTCACACATGGCAAGAAAATACATTTGAAAACCATCTTTATTCTTCTAGCAGTTTCTGCTTATGAAACTCTTGCCTAAAACAGTAAATACTCCCCATTTAGTACATGGTTATCGGTTCTAACAAATTGACACTGCCCAGCAATGAGATACATCTAAGCAGGATCACAGCTTATACTTCAGCTAAACGTAAATATTATCCTCATTCCTGCAATGGCAGTTTCTACTATAAAATTTTGGAGGAGTGTACATAAGCTAGTGAAAAAAGAATGCATTATGTAGTATCATTTAATGTATCATTTAATGTATTTAGCTGGATCCTGATCCAGCAACCTGTTAAGTGCTTCAACAGATTGCAAAGGACAACATTGAATGAGCTTCCTTCCTGCATATTTAGTTTCATACATCCCTACTTATTTTTTCCTCTAATACCTAATCTACTTTGGCCTAATCTTATAAAAAAACCCCAACCAAACAAAAAATCCACAACAACAAACAACCTCACAAAACCTGAAAATAACAAATGATACAATCTTCTGGCTTTGTTAATTAGAATAAGCCATATTCTAAGTGGCATATTGGTATGGAATTCAGATAATTCATATGGTATCTCTAGCAATACTCAATGTAGCTGGTAGGCTAAAAATCAGACTTTTACAATCAATAATCAATTCTTAACACCTTTGGAGCTGGAAAAGAATACACTGCTTTACAGTCAAGGAAAGGTATTTCAGCAAAGAGGATGAAATGACCATATAACCAGGGCTTCCTTTTTTTTTTTTTTCTTCAGTGTCTTAGCCAAAACATAATATTCAATTATTTTACTTTTTAATGCCAACTCTCCCCACACACAACCACAATCCTAACTAGAAAGCTGTTTTTTAAGTTCAGCTTTCAGGTACTTCCACTACCTCTATCTGCAATTTCTACCAGGCACAGGAATTCCCATGGAGCCCTGAATACATCTTTTCTAACTAAAGTGCTTCCAGGAATCTGTAAATGAGGCAGACACACTCGCCTACATCCCTCCATGTCTTTTGCAAGCCTGAGCCGTTTTTGACAGAGACTCATGCCATTTCAGAACATTCTCATTTCTTAAGTTATCTCCACACCACCTAACAGGCCATTGACACCATTAGACCACACACAGGCCTCGGTCAAGATGGAAGCTGCACTGCAGATAACAAGAGGCACAGGCATGTAAATTAAACCACTGCCCTAACCCCTGACCACCGCCTCGCAAATACCCTCTTATCGTTTACTGCGGCCAGCACGCAAGGACAGGAGAGGCAAGCAGGCCACGGCCCTCACAGGACTGGCAGAAGGCCGGGGCCAGCGGAGCAGAGCGGGTAGGCACGCTAAGCAGAGGGCACATCGCCCTTGGTAGGGTCAGCCATACGTCCCAGAAGCATTTTCTCCCGGGAAGAAGTCCCACCCGCCCTCA
>JMFS01049778.1:0-12916 GCA_000699545.1 Podiceps cristatus
GAATTGGCAGTGCTGGGTTAACGGTTGGACTCGTTGATCTGAAAGGTCCTTTCCAACCTAAACAGTTCTGTGATTCTATTCCATGATTTAGAGGTTACTATTGATAAAAGAGTACCAAGTCAGTCAGAAGAAAATGGCTGCATTTAGTATTATCTTCAGATTTGACAGAAATTCATAAAGTAGCCATTGCATAACAATTTCCATTTTAAGCCACTTTGTTAGTCAACTGTAACTATACCTAACGTTAACGTTATGAGTGGTCTGTTTCAGTCTGAGTTGTTTGGGAGGAATTGGTATCACTGTCAAGCTGAGAAAGATTCATGAAAACTGAAACTGTAATATAAATTGTCTCCTTTCTTGCTCCCCAGTAAATTTTTTGGGGGAGGAAAAAAACCACTGCAAATTTTGAGTTCTCTCTTTTTTTTTTTTTCCCCTTGACTTTTCACTGTGCATATGATAGCAGAAAATGTGGGTCCTTAGCTTGGGTTAAATTAGTGCTGATGATGAGGTGAATGGATTTTTTATTAACATTAACATTTTTTTTTCAGTCTCAAATTCCTCTAGACTCCTAATCCAGAAACTTTGATTAAGAAACCCAACTAAATGAGGCCTGATTGTGCCAGATACTAGACACCCACATGAGAAACAATGTCTGAAAAGCACTCAACGCCATGTGAAGTGAACATATAATTAAAATACCTGGCCATAATTTTGGTGCTGGGTTGAATTCAGTTGGTGACCAACAGGTAGAAGGCTTTGTGGAGCTCATCACCTGGTGACCAACAAGTTACAAGTCCAGTTCTCTGTAATTGCAAATGATGTGCCTTTGCAAGAGAGCCTGCTTTTTGCAGCAAGCGACCAAGTCATATTCCAGGCTTTTCAAAGGCTGGCGAAGTCTCGCATTCACTGGGTGTGTTAGTTGCATCTTCTGCTTCGTACGGTCAAGTTTAAACAGTCTCCTGCTGCCCTAAGGTGCTCGTCAGCATCTTGGAGCTGGAGGTCAGCTGCCACCAGATTTCAGCTGGCAGAGACACTTGTAAGAAAGCTCCCACTTAGTCAAGACCAGCTGACTCCAGGCAACTATTTAAATTCTTTAACCTAAATAATTTGGCCTAAACCAGATTAGGGCTTACTCTGAACCTTTCAAACTACAGAACAAATACCGCAGGGCCAAAAACAACCATTTAGGAGGCAACAGCAACTTCAAGTGGTGCAATTTCTTCTCTGTCTGCAGCCTTAGACCGTATCCATCCTATAACTTTTGGTGTTGGTCAGAGATGAGAGGTGGGAATTCTGTGTCGTCAAAGGACCACTGGAGATACGATAACAGTAGCAGGGCTTCAGTTTTGATTGCACTTTTGTTTCACTTGAGCACGGCAGCGGAATGGGATAAAACTTGGCTCTGCCCTTATCTGCTTACCCGTTGTGAGCACTTTGTTCTCCAGTATCCTGCCGTAGCATGCCCACCGATACAGCTGTAGAGGCTTGGTTTCCATTTCAGTTTTACTGGTTGTCAGATAGTTTATCTGTGAAACAGATATAATAACAGCTAATCTCGTGTTATGGTTCCGTGGCTGTTTATAACCCCTATTAATAGCAACTGTGGAAAGCCTGGGAGTAGATTTTATAGGGCACTGGGGTAACCAGTTACTGCACATTCCCCTGGGGCTATGTGGCATCAAGTGTAGCAGCTTGTCCTTTCCAGACTAGGTCATGATCTTCTTATCTCTGGCATTCCCTGTCTTTTGGGGATTTGACTTTGCGTTCTTGGTATTCTTTCTGAGACACGATCAGTAAGCAATTGATTTTGCTCCGCGATTTATACTTGCAAATGTCCCAACTGACTTCCAAGAAGAGGCTCCATAACTAAGCTCTACCTTGTGCATCAGCTCAGGTGGGTATCTTCACAGCACGTAAAAGTGATCTGCTGAATTGGCTGGACATTCACTGGAAGGAAATAGGATAGGTATGCAACGTTTCTGTACTTCTAAGAAGTTCATACTTTAAAATGCTTCTAAATGTTCTGAGTTTTCATTTCAGTTGCTGGTACTCATTCTTAAAAGTGTATATTTTATCCCCAAAATATGGGGAATATTAATGTAGTATGTGATGCAGTGGATCATTGACCAACACAACCATTTTCACATATAAAAACCGCCTCCTTGAAACAGGACAACAAATGCCATTCTTGCTGATAGATACATGATGGGGTTGCTGAATTAATAAGAGTGAAGGTAGATGTATGCCATGTTTGTGACTCAGTTGTACTTTCCCATTAAGCACTGTGAACATGGGAAGGTATTTGTCTACCAATTCTGGGGGAACCAGCTGATGAGCTATGAGAAAGTCCTGGCTTTGTGGATGATGAAACTGGATAAGAAAGACATGACAAAGGCCAGAAACAGCCCTCAGCAAGGACTTCAGGACATCTTGGCACACTGAAGTGGTAATTTACTCTAGGAGTCACTACTGAAATCATCAGTGTGAGCTATGAAATAAAGCAGTAGTATGAATAAAGACAGTAAAATTGGGGCTAATTGAGAAACAGAAAAGGAGGAGTGAGGAACACGAAAGGTTTTATAACTGCAGTGTCCTGTCATCTGAGTAAACTGATAGTCGTGGTAAGTAGCCATCTAATTTTATTTTTAAAGGACTTCTCAGAAGAAAAACCTGCTGACTGTTAGAAAAACAAAGTCAAAACTATTCAGAATTGGAATGAGAAATTCAAGTCAGTGCCTAATTTTATGCCATTCATTTCAAATAGCATAAATGGTAACTTAGCTTTTGGCCTCATGCCTAGAAGAGCACCTGAGAACACATCATTGCATCATCATTGAGAGTCTATTGCCCTTCTTTTTTTAATTACAGGCCGGCTTTTGAAAGTGAAGTGGCTTGATTGGTTAAGGCTGATACTAAACCTGACTAGCAGTGAATGACTACCACAAAAAATGCTGGCATGAAAACCACAAATTCACTTTGAAGTCTTTGGAGCTATGCTTACTTGCCACTCTGACCATTTGTTTGGTTGAAATTTTGTTCACACGACTGCTGGTGGGACATGAGAGTGTCAAGTATATGAAAGAGCATTTCTCATCTGGTGGGGTGGTCTGTGCAGCTGGAAGTAGAGAAATCGGAGTCAAAGTGGGTAGGCTTGAATGAGGAAAAGAGGAGACAGTGTCTGCAGATGTAATGAAAGGGAGGGGGAGTGGTAGATGGAGGAAGTGGTAAGGCAGAGGAAAGGAAAATGAACCATGGAGAGGATAGGAAATAGGAAATCCTCAAAGAAAACCACCTAACAACTCTCAGCATTTAATGAAAAGGAGTCCAGTGGACACCAGGAGCTCCACATAACTTTCCTTTCCTGAATATGCAAAGCTATGGAGGTGCTGCTGCTTAACTGGTTCCTGCGACTTCCAAAGCAGGAGGCACTGGCCATCCCCAAATAGTTTGGTGTAGTATCCTACACTTCTCACTCTAGAAGTTGTATTCCAGTAAAAGGCCCATGAAACAGATTCCCTGCTAAGTATCTACAAATAACAGAAGGATCTAAGTATCAAGGAAGATGCAGTTACATAGGACCACTAGGATGAAATTGAGGTTAATAAAACATTTGATGGTGAGATCAAGACAACTAAATAATCTTGTCAAAATTAGTCTCATTGTCATAGAATCATAGAATGTTTTGGGTTGGAAGGGACCCCCAGAGCCCACCTAGTCCAACCCCGTGCCATGAGCAGGGACACCATTACCCAGGTCAGGTTGCTCATAGCCCCGTCCAACCTGGGCTTGAATGTTTCCAGGGATGGGGCCTCCACCACCTCTCTGGGCAACCTGTTCCAGTGCTTCACCACCCTCATTGTGAAGAATTTCTTCCTTTGTGCTGGATTCTGTACAAAAAGTAGTAGGAAGTGACCCACAGCCTAAAGATTTACAGTTTAAGTATAAAAAGAAATATAATATCATGTGGAAAATGGAAGCACAGTGTAATTCAACTGAGGTTATATAGGCAATTTCTGTCAGGGTTGGGACTACCCAATCTGCTACATCTCCAGTCTGAGACTGAAGCTTTCCTTTAAGATCTTGAAAATCAACCCGCTAAAGACACAGGAAGAAATATAGTGTGCTGAGTCAGAAGACAGGCTAACACCTGGAAGACAGGCAAAGTCCATAGTTCCTGGTCCTATCACCCCCCATCAGGACCAAGAAGCACCGAGTGGCCCAGTGGGCTGCAGGAGCTCAGCCCCATGAGCAGGCACAAAGGGCTCACAGACCCTGTGCTATTGCCTCACGCAACCACAGTGCCATGGCTTGTTAAAAAGGTGCCAAGTGTAAAAATGTCAGTGATGCTGGGTCAGTGGGGAGTCTCTGCTGGTTTATTTTTGGAGCCCCCATCTCAGCAGGATACTGCTGAACTGAGATTCTCACATAAGCCATTCCCAACTTGAAGCCTGTCCCAAGCCACCAACTTAATGAGTGGCATTGCTGTCATTTACAGCTAGCAAAGACATGACTGCGATTAGAAACAAATAGTTTGTAGAGCTACGAGCTGAAGACGTGTAGGTAGGCGTGCCACGGTAACAGAATTCACACAGTTGCAGCGTGTTGAGTGCTCTGGAGACCGATACGCCATGTTAATTCAATTAATTGATTCTTCAGCTTGGTTGAAAGATCAACCCATGACGTACAAATATCTCAAGCCAAACAATTTTTTTCTTGTCTGTCATGGGTGAAGTGTTCTGCACGTGATTGTCTATCAAATGTTCAGCTGCAACACATGCATCTTGATGTGCCTAGGTGATTTTCTCCAAGCTTCACTTGACAGCTGTTCTACATTTCACTTTCCCTTGGGTCAGTAAATGAAATGTTTTCCTTGCATACTTGCATTACATTCAGTTGAGGAGATATATGGGACTGGGTACAACCCAAACTGGGGTTTAGAGACTGTGTCGAAACTGGAAAACAGTATCGCAATGTGTTGGTCCACATTTGTTGCACCATTTGCAGCGCTTTGCCCCTGGCCAGTCATCCTGCAGCTCTAGGTAGCAGAAGGATACTCTGCACCATTTGCATGCAGAGAAGACTTTGAACTGTCTGGCATTTTGTGTGAGATTTCCCCTTGGCTGAAGGCCCTGTGCAAGATCCATGCACCATTTAAGTTCTTTATGCATTAGCTTTTACCAGAATAGTTAAATAATTAAGATGGTCTGTTGGCCAATGTATTGATAAATGAATTACTTGGCTTCCATTGGCTGCTATTTATGTGACTGTGTGGGTTATTATTTGCGAGTATTCATGCAGCTCCAGCTACAAGTGGAAGTGCCTGGGTCATGGGGTGATAGCACTTTTGGGGGGAGTTGGGTTTTGACCTCACGGGGAACCCCCCAGCTCTCTCCCCGAGGAGGATTTTGTGGCTGAGGTGTTGGGTTGTATTTGCAGACTGCCTGGGCCTGAGACAAAACCAACAAGCAGCTCTAGGACACCTGCTTGACCTGTACTGCTTTGATTTAGGGAAATAAAACTCTACTCCATAGAGAAAGAGCTGAAATCCTTCTGCTTTGGGGAATGTTATTTCAATGTACTTGTTCAGTGAGTTGGCCTGGTAGTTTACAATTCAGAAACCCCAGAGCATTTGTGAATTGTGAGGGAAGTACACTATTCATTATCTGCTGTCAGGCATTCATCATTCCAGTGTAAGCTTCAATCCTCTCATCAGGATGCAGAACATTACTTATGACCAGTCACAGGCCATGAATAATGGCTTAACGAAATGAACAGTCCTCTAACAATTCAGACTCAGGTTTGTTAATCAAAACTATTCAGAGCCAGATTCTGGCACCCCCTCACACACACTGAATAACACATATCCCCAGTGCAGTCTCTTTGGTTTTAATTGCATTTATGGTTTAACAAACTTGGGGTGGTTTGTGGGTTTTTTTTGTTATTTTTTTGGTTGGTTGATTGGTGATTTTTTTTTTTTTTTAAATCAGGCTGACCTCACCTAAGTAGCTCACAGGAAAAGCTGGAGTTTGGTGCCACCAAAATAAGTAGTTCTTAGCTCGTTCTGCATTAGCACTTGCTGTAGAAAACCACTTTGGCAGTGATGACAAACCTGCATGTCTTTTCCCTACCTCCATTGGATGGGATATCCACACTGGTCAGCAGCTAAGTGCTGCCTAAAGCGAAGCAATGATCTAAACATACCTTTTATTCTTTATGTGGGGAAAGTACGTCAAGTGACACATTCTTCGCGAGACCTTCTGCACAGCAATAAAATAGCACGACCATGTTCATCCATGTGTAGGATTATTCACTGTTCTAGTCAACCTCCCAGTTGAGGTTTCACGCTAACAGCAGTTCTCTCCTGTATATTGCCAAACATACTTCAGGCTCCTGGAAAGTGGAATATATTGGTGTATTTGCAACCCAGTCCTCAAGTATTCCTCTACAAATGTTCAAAGCAGCTGGTAGCTCTCTCTCTCTTCCCTGGTCGTAGGAGGCTTCTTACATTTTTTGCCATTCCAGACTGTGCCAAGGAAGCTGGTACTGCATTTCCAGAAGCAGGGATTGATTAAGTTGGAACATTTCATTTATGGAGAGCTTTCTGGGTAGTGGCAGTAAGGTAAAGGCCTGGAAATACTCAGCTGAATATTTATCTTCAGTACTGTCTTTGCACTGTAAAACACAGCCTTGGCTGTCAATACATGTATTGGGTAAGACCTCCAAGAGTGGTTCCCCAGAAACTACTGTGGGGCATGGGACTACTGGCAGATGTAGACATGGTAGGATGTGTCCAGGGTCCCAGATGCATTCTTACTCCCTCTAGTATTCTTGGACTGAGACTCCCCATGGAGACGCTCAGGGATGTAGATACCAACTTCCATTATTGTCAGACTCCTTTATGTGTTTGAACAGAACTCTGCATTTTATTTTACACAGTCATTTGTAAAATAATTTTCAGTGCATGATCTTCCATAGCCAGTTCTTCTTTGGGATCATATTTGGGGAAACAGTCACGACAGTTTCACCCCTGGAATGTATTTTGCCACATGACTAAATGTCAGTCCATTTGTACAGGTAAATCAATGCTCAAAATGAGGAAGAAAAAACCTTCTAGATTCATGTCAGAGGATCTCTCTATCAGCAACGGCTGGTGCAGAGGAGGCGCAGCTTGCTCTGGGTTTTTTCCAGCAGATTACGGTCTGAGGCACTAGCTGCAATGAGTGGGAAGGGAAGAGCAGGGAAAAGAGGGAGAAAAAAAGAAAAGGCCCTCGTCTAGAGAGAAGCCAGGAGCGCTTATCTCTCCCTCTCCCTCCTCTGCCCTGCATTCACTGCCACCACCTCTTCATCATCTCTGTCTGCCCTCAGGGCTATAAATGTGGGCATCTGCGAGGGAATAACCTGATGTATGGGTTTGTCTCCTCTTGGAAGTTTTCAGCAAATTTTCTTTTTGGTCATTTCTTCAGGATTATATATTCTTTATTATAGTAAAGAGGAAAAATGCAACCCAAACAACATTTCAGCTTCTCCAGCAAAGTTTCTATTTTGATTTATTGAAGACTTGTCCAACCAGTTATTTATATTTTATCTGTGAAAGACTCAAAAAAATTCATCTGAAACAAATATTTCCATGGAAACGTCCATCTTTGATGAGATGTCGTTCCTCAGATGTTTCAGCTGAAGAGTTTTGTCAGTTCTGGCAGAAAGAAGAGTGGGGAGCAGAACACACAAAGATCAAGCTCACAGGAAAACATGCAATGCTTCAAGTTAATGGGCTAAAATGTCAGCTGGTAAACTGCCATAAAGCCAGAGAAGTCAACCAGTCAACCTGAGTCAATGGAGCTATGCTAATTTACACAGAGGATCTAGCCTTAGATGTTAATAGAACCAGCCTAGCAAGCTGTTTCTCCGCTTACCCATCCTCCTCCTTTTTTAATAAGCTCTCAGTCATACTCGGCCTATCCTTTAATAATTCACCCTTCTCTCTTCACGATCCTTCTTCCTTCTCTGGAGATAATGGGATGGGATTTTCCGCTCGCAGCCCTCACAGAAATATCATAGGCAGGTTAAACTCTGCACAGCTGGCTACTGGCTTCTAACATATCCCTTGTGCCTCTTTCTGGACTCTAATATCCATCCTCTGTTTGGTCTTTACTTAGCTGGTGCCAGCTGACTTCAATGGTGTTTGCTCTATATTATGATGTAGCGTATTGTATTGTAATCTGTAGATCCTGGGATACCGAAGTATTAAGCTCATAGAGCAATCAGTTACTTTAATGGGAGTTTTGTGTGTCTGGCTGCAATTCTGGAAAGCAGATCTATGAGATAGCTCTAGGACACAGTCCAACCTCTGGACCAGGAGACGGCTCTACCGCAGAAGTTACAATTTCTTTCTTGCTAAGGGGCAAATAGGTATTTAAAACACAGTTGGCAAGACACACGTTATTGTCTGCTTTTTTTGTTGTAATGTGTAACTACAGCATGAGTGACCCCGTGTAACTGCTTAGTCCTACGTAACCTGTGACTGTATGAAATAAATACTTGGATAGTATCCAGTTCCAGAGCTGCACGTTTCTTACCCCTTTCCCTTGAAGTCAAGATCCGAAGTGTACTGACTTCTCAGACCCAGTCAGACCCACCAGACTACTTTTCTTAATCTAGTTGTAGTTTCTTGGTGGCCACGTCCTTCCCTCTCAGCTACTTTTATTAAGCAGAATAAGGAAGTGCTGATGCAGGAAAACTCCCTTGCAGACCTTTAAAGTCTTGTGCATTTTTTTTTTTTTTTTGGGGGGGGGAAGATCCTCATTCAACAAGGAATGACACCTGATTGTCCCCTGTAGAAGTAAATAGTTTTGAGTCCCCAGAGAATGTGAGTCCCTACTTTTAGTGATGTATTTCAAATGCTTCAGTTCATTGTACCTGATCTTGTTCACATGGAGGAGTGAGGACACCATGCAAAGTCTGAAGTGTCTTCTCTGTTGATTTCTCAGAAGGACATTGTGTGGAGCACACTTTTTGCACACCTTTTTCCAGAGTGGCTGAGATGCTGTTTGATTGCCCCAAATACAGGGCTGGTAACTGCATCTTCCAGAGAAATAAAAGGAAAAGTCTGTGAATGGTTCTTTTACTGAAACCCTGTGGACTTTGTATTGATTAAATCGGCCTTTTGGAACAACAGAAGCATGATTGATGTCGTTTGAATTTCGGCTCAGCATCTTGATTGGCATTCTTGTTTAATGACTTTTCCTTATTTGTTAAATTTAATTGATGGTTATTGCATTTATTTCTAAAGAACATTGCTTTAATTAAAAAAAGTCTCTGCTCTATGGAAATTCTTATTCACCATCTATATGGCACAAAAGAGTATTTGGTGAACACAGAGAATAATTAGTAGCTGTAACTTACGAGAAGAAGACTATGAATATGTAATAGAGGAAATAGACTACAAGGAAATTAAACTGAGAAATTTATGAGTGAATAATTGACCTCTGAGTAAATATGAGCATTCTCTCAACAACCACTTGACGTACTGTTAACCACTCTGTATTTCAGAGCATTAAACATCCTTTTAACTAACCAATTCTTTGCTATTGGCAACAACTTACTCTCTGGAGTTGCTCTCCTGTTTTACAGGGTGATTGCTTACTGTATGCATAATGCTATAAATAGGCGTGGTGCCAAAGCTTTGGAGTAGGTGGGAGAAAGGTCATAATATGTACCTATGTCTAAATGTAACCTTAGTCAAAGGAAATAGTTGTAGGGACTAACTAAATCTGCTTCCAGAATTATGTTGTTATAAATGAGAGCAAAATTTTACTGTTGCTACCAAATGAATACAAATCTCTTTCCACCATGAGGGCATCAGTCCAAAGTTGAGATTTTTCAGAACTGATGGCGAGGTTTCTAAAGTCAATTTTCAAAGTTTTCAAAGTTTACATTTTCCCTTGGATTTGGTGACTTATTAAGAATTCTTTGAGTGGTTTTAAAGACTGTTGGCTAGAGGTGTCAGCCTGTTCCCAAGAAAGTCCCACAATCTTCCAAGTGAGAGGCCTGATAGATCTGAGCAGAAATATTAGTTAGGAAAGCAAAGCTGGTAGTGGTTGTATTTGGGAGGTAGTTCCCAAGAGACATAAAGCATCCGTGAGTAAGGGCTAGGCCTTTAACCTGAATTGTATAGTTGAGTAAGTGGGGTCAAACCTCCCTGAAAGAAGACTAGCTTCATATTTTGAGGATTCAGAAATCATAATGATAAAAAATAAGATGATGAACTTTGTTCATTGGGAAGTTTTTGTATTACAGTGGTCCATGGAGAGTGAGATATAATGGCTGTATATTGAGGATAAAGATTATGTTTTCATTCTAGAGAGACGAGTTATTCCAAAACTCATTGCTAAATTATTGCAAATTTTACACCAATGAAACTGATAAGAAAGCTATGATAGCAGTGGAGCTTTGGCATTTCTCCTCCTTCCCATTAAATACTGGTTAGTGCACCAAACATTTTTTACATCTTAGAATAGAGGGCAAGTAGTTATCTAGAAAATGTAATGATCAACTACAATACGTGACTGATTGAATCAGGTGAGTAGTGTGAAAGATGAGGTTCACTTGCCGGCCTTGGCCTCTTTGTTTGGCAGAGATAGGAAGACAAAGCTCAGTTTTATCAGAAGTTAACAAATGACTAAGTAGATGAGAATCTCAAATCAGGTCTTTATTTCATTGTGATCCAAGTAATTAATGGAGTAAGTTTGGAAGTGATTAAAGACCAAGCATAATACCTTTGCTCTCCTCCCCTTCATCTCTCCTGGAACGTTGAGTGTGCTGTTGGGAGGTACTGTCTGCATCAGTAGAGACCAGGTAGAGGCCTTTGGGTTTGAAGGGAGCTAGATACTTAGTTCTTTCGCCCCTTGGAAAGTCCTAATCTACATAGCTGTAGTCTACATGAGTTCATACTTACAGTCCCAAGTCCCACCTTTGACTATTGTGCTGAAGGTCAACAAGTTTGGGGAGCTAAGGTTATGAGTTGTAGGAATGAAATCATAAGTTTATCCCAAAGGAAAGACATGGACATGCTCCACTTCAGCACAGCTTTTATCAGCAGTGAACATTTTTCTTCTTTTTCTGGGAAGAGAAGAACAGCCTGTAAGCCAAAAGCAATTAGTCCAGAAAAAAAGTGAACATCTTTTTTTTCTTTTTTTTTTTTTTTTCCCCTTTTTTTTGGTGATGATAGGAAGGTTTTAAAGGATACATATGCAGTGGTGAAACAAATGGTGTTGACTGTCTTGAAAATTTGCTTTCTATTTTTTTTGGTTATTAGAAGAATCCCTGGTTTTAAGCAGTTTAGATGAGGTCACACTTTTCTGGAGGCAGAAGGATTTTGATAGTATGGACGCAGCCAGACTGCAGTAGTTGGCCTCTGGTCCATAAAAGGCTCCTTGGCACAATTTAGTCCTCTAGAAGAGATGTAAACTGAGGCTTGAAGATTACCTCTTCAGCTAAGAACAGCTGACATAGGTTGTAAAAGAGAAAGAGGAAATATATGAGATCTTTTTATACAAATCATCTACATTAAAACCAATGCGACTGGAAGATCTGACACCACTTGAATTGCAGTTTAGAGCTTTCTGGAGAATTCTTTTTTGGAGGTTTTCAGTGTTTGCGGAAAATAGAGCAAAGACATAAAGGCTAAGTTCAAACTGGAGGCTAAGACTAAGATACAAAAGGGGGGAGCAACAGTGCAGACTCCAAGAAAGCATCCTTATGTACCTCTTCTCACAGGTAAACACTTAGAGATTGGTCTGAGTAGGTGAACATGGGCTTATGTGCTTTCTAGAGATGAAGACAGGGTCATTCAGAACTGGAAATCTGATGCTGGATGAGTGATTCTGAAGTTCCTGAGAAGTGACTGCTGGGGAGGTGAGTTTAGCTGTATGGGCAGGGAAGTTAGAAACTAGGTGGCTACAGAAAACAAAAGATGCAAAGAGATTATCCATAGGACGAGATCTGAAGAAGTAAAGGTTGGCCTTGTTTAACCAGGGTTAACATTTTCTAAGTGTTTAGATACTGTCTTAAATGTTCTGCATTCTAAAGCAATGTTAAACATAGTGGGACCATTTCATTTTTGCTGGCACAAATGAGAAATAAACCTCTCCACTCACTTGAGTGTCTACTGCATGTGAGATCAAAATCAGAGCCAGAGGCATTTGGAGTCTGAAAGAAATGTTTTTGGTTTTGATGTCTATTTTTGCTGCCTCTATTTAGAGCAAACATAGCCAGGGCTGGAAGTGAATACAGTGCCTTTGAAGAGGTGAATTATTCCCAGCCACTCTCTAGTGGCAGAAGTGCGGTACCCTATAAGCTTGAAATAGACCATCCTCATTAACCACATGTTGGGACAAACTCCATGAATTTCTACAGCCCCTCAGGGCTGAATTTAACCCATTATAACAAAGTGATGATATTGTTGGAAGCTATTTTTATGCCCTGTAAGTTGGATACTATGATGCAGTATAAACTAGGTAAACCTGAGATATCTTCAGCTTTTTGGCATTAAGTAGTTTCTCAGTATTTGTCCATGATTTTCTCAGGAGTTCCCAATAGTACTAATTAGTGGACAGTAAAGATGGTTGAAATTAAGGGAGAAGTAATGCAGAGAGTGTGTTGGGGGTATTTGTGGTGTCTTCAGAGTCATGTCCTCCTAAAGGTGTTCAAAGAGAGCTGTGTGATGTGGTGGTATGTCGGTCAGCTGACTGGTGGGACTTTACTAGTGGTAGTGATGGTTGGTGTGCCCGTGAAAGAGAGTGAAGGAAAACTAGGCGAGACTCTAAGCAAGTTTTCTACTAAAGTCTCTAGCACGGCTCACCTGGGGCTGCTGAGTTGCATATTCATAGAATCACAGCATCCCAGCAGGGTGGGGGCT
>KL267151.1:4391-15927 GCA_000699545.1 Podiceps cristatus
ATGGGGCACAATTATGATGGATAAATTTGTGGAAAGGCATACGTGAGAAAAAGTGATCTGCACTGCACAGTGCAGATATGACTGATTATTATAGGGATATCCCATGAAGGGAAAATTACCACTGCGAACAGAGCGGCATTTAAAAACTCTAGAATTACTCTGCTATCAGTTCTGTGATCAGAATTTCATGTGCTTTTAGGATCATGTCTTATGTGGCTGTATCATGGAAATGACATATAGACAGTTTTGCCTTTCCTTCAAAAATCTCTATTATTGTTATTAGGAGTGAAATTCTATAATGTTTTTTCTAATACAGACTTAAGTGATACTAATAAAACAAGGTACTTGGTTTGCTAGCATGTCAATAAACCATTAAAATAATCTATACAGAATTCTAACTGTAGCTGGTAGTATATTAAGGGCCTGAGTTTTTCTTGGGGATATAGAGTAAATCCTACTGTTCTCAAGTGGAATTATATATGTTGTGGGATGATGAACTAGGTGACTACTGGGACTTTTGCTTGGCTTGGCTTTATATCCTTTGGTTTCAATCTAAGATAAAAAATGTACAACATTTTTCCTCTGGTTGCTTTTGTATGCTAAATATATACCAGAATCGTAACACTTGGCTTTCCCTGCTGGAGGGCTTGAGCGGCAAGTTCGAAACACCTTTCTGCTGCCTTTCAACCCCAGTGAAGGAGTGGGGGGTTCCACCCCGGCTCCCCATCAGTGCCCAGTCCCTCTAGCAGGGTACTACACCTCAGCCCACCTGGGCTTGAGCCACAGCCCCTCTCTCTGGGACAGACAGCAATCTGGGTCTCCTTCCTCTGCCCGCTACCCGTTTCCACGAAACCTGCAGGAATCCAGTGTCTTTCCCTCCTCTGCCAAATTCAGCAGAAAGGGATAAAGGCAAGAAGACAGGTTGATTAAAGAAAGAAAAATTGAACAGAAACAAAAGGGAGCTTAAGTGTTTTTTCCCATTTGTAGGTCGCTTTTACACTCAAAAAGCTAAAAGATAATATCCAATGCCAAAAAGGTTGTCACATGAGTAAAAGCTATTGGTTTGTGGAAAAATCATCATCTTAGTTTAAAATGTTCCCAAACTGTTAAACAGGCTTAAACAGACTGAATATTCCAAGACATATTGTAGTCAAATGATGTTGTAAAAGGCCTCAGTGAAGAATACTTGATACTGCTCGTGCTTCAGATATATACGTCCATTTATCAAGACTTACATACATTGAGTAGAAATTCCTTCAGAGGGAAAGATCAAATATAAGTCTTAATTCAGAACTATCTTTAAGATACATAGCAAGATGGTTTCTGGCTTTAATTAGTGTAAATCAAATCAGATCCAGTGCAGTTCATGTTGGGAGATAGCATAGGAGGAACAGGGTCAGGAAAAGGAGATGAGATAATCGTTAAAATGAGAACATGGAATGGACCTCAGCACAAACCTTAATACAAAGTTTAGTATGTAGATTACCTTGATACTTGGCCATGTGTCTACAAAAAGTGGATGTAGACTATTATTTATTATGACTTTTTTCATACAAAAATCAAGCCATGCTCAGTAATATGCAAAAAGTCAGGGAGGAAGCCCTGAAACCTGAGTGCTTGCTCTTCAGCAGCTGGGGTTGCTGGTACTCCAGGGTATTTCCAAATCCACAGGAGCATCCAGCTAGCAAGTTACACATCTCTCTTTGAAGAACAAAAATCAATGTATTGTCCAGTGAAAAGGTAACGACAGCTCGTGAGATATCCAGCGCTGCATTTGTAAGGTAGCAACAGTGGTATCAGTGTACCCTGACTGTGATTATCCTTTCAGATAAGGTTTATATGGCATCAGTTTAGCTCTTGTCTCTACTGTTTATCTGCCCTAATCACTTCGTCTAAAGGGTGACTGGTTCCGTGGAGACAGAGGTAAAACTGCTTTCAGAAGGTTTAGTATCTCTGATACTAAGATGCCCCCTCAACAGCTTATTAGTACAAGGGGAAAACCTTGAATATATTTAATGTCAATAGTTTCAAGCAGACTGTTTTCCAGGGGTGCTGAGCTTTCCTGGGTCCCATTAAATTCACAGCAAGATGCTGTATTCAGCACCATTAAAGATCAAAGCAACCTTTAAGGACCTTTGGAGATCCATGTCTCAAACACAGAACTGAGCTACCAGCAAAGGGGCTGGCAGCCCTTCGGTGAACACTGCCAGGCGCTCCTTTCTTTCCCAGAACTGGAGGTTGAGAGTGCTGGTAGAGTCTGTTTTCACTGAGTCTAAAACGGA
This sequence comes from Podiceps cristatus, assembly GCA_000699545.1. NCBI lineage: Eukaryota > Metazoa > Chordata > Aves > Podicipediformes > Podicipedidae > Podiceps > Podiceps cristatus. The sequence continues at coordinate 6,674 of KL267151.1, forward strand.
AAAATGGGAAGTGTCCACCTTGCAGAGAAGCAAGGTGGGTGTCCGTTCCTACCTTTGCCTTTCTTCCATGGACTGTGATTCCTGCTTGGACTGAACATCAGCTGGGCCACTGTCTTGGAGCACACGCTCACTCCTGCCAGCTTACAGATCATTTCTGCACAGTGTTTTACTTCACGTTTGCCATCAGTGAAGGGCATGTACATGATTAGCTGCAGTGGCTCAAGTGGTCTGTGATGACCCATTAAACTGGGGAAACTCAATTGTGTGTCTTAACCTAAACCCTCTCCCACCCTGGTAGATATGTCTTTTGCTGTCTTTATGAAATCTGGATTCTAATTTATGTTCTTGATGCACAGAAATAGCATCAACTTCTGAACACGTTTTGATATGTGCCTAACAGGGTATAGCTTAGTGAAAATGTGAAACAATTTTCCAGCTCACAAGCTATATTTGCATCAGTACCATCTTGCATTAATCCTACCCACACAGCAGGAGGTTTCTGAGTATTATCAGTGATAGTGTACATAATTAACATGCAAAGGCCGGTAGAATCAGCACTGTGTTTCCTGGGCAGTGGGAAAACATCTCAACAACTATTACACTCCCATCAGATTTCTTTCATGCATTTCAAGCAATTAGTTCTAAGGACACCAGAACTACATTCAGATAACAGTCATCTTTCCTTCTTATTTCTGGTTACAGTGGTTATTTTTTATATGGGATTCTTGACAATTACAGGTGATCAGCAAATTTTCCAGAGTGCTATGTCTCTATCATCAGACACATTCTGGGAGGTATATGAGGACAGCAAACCCTTGGTTTCCCTTGTCATCCTCAATAGTGTCAATAATTATGGAAAGCAGGCTATGACCTGCTTTCCATTATTATAGTTTCAAGATAGTATGGGTGGAGAAAATAAATATCTATCCAGAAAAAGGGAAAAAAAAAAAACAAAACCAAACAACTGTGGAAAATCTGTGGAAGCAAGCTTGTGAATTTTCTTCAACATAAGGCTGGGGAAGATATTGTAATGGAAGCATTTATTTACTTAAGCTTGGCTTCCAACACTCACTTTCCCAAGATCAAGTCTTGGTACTTTTATCTGCCCCAATTTGAAACGTTGGGAAAGCAGTCCTGACTGATCACTCTCAGATATCAAACCACACAATTTGTGTTTTAAGTCTGATCTAGAATTCATACATAAGGATGGAAAATGTATTAAAGTGCTTTTAAGTTCAGGCTAAGGTGTCTTTATGGACTTGGCCATAATGGAGTTTGAGTTGCACCTCCACCAGCACACTCCAGCAGACAGCATGCTTTACACATCAGTTGTATTTAAACTGTTTGCTCGTGAAGCAGGCCTCCATGGATCACAAGTGTAAGTACTCACCTCGGTTCTTGAATCCAAGCTTTGTGTTGTCTGACCAAAAGATCTGGTAGTGCTCTCTGGGGTGGTGACTTGGTGCTCCAAGCGGTGCAGTGCACGAGAGAGCTCCCGACGAGCATCCCGGTGATGTCACTGCGGTCTGACGAAAGCTGCTTGGTAGTGGTCGGGTGTGCGTGAAATGGGGCACCAACCATGCTTGGCTCTTTTTTCTTCTATTGGAACTTCACCTTAGTAGAGGGCCAGCGCTCTTCTCCTGGGCCAAGCTAATAGCAAAAGCAGGGGATTATACTCTATCTCTGCAACGGAGAGATCTCCAGCAAGAGATATGACCATTATATATAAATATAGCCAGTCTGTAGTATGGCCCACTTTAGTTCCCTTTTCTCCTCTGCCTTTCCTTTCCTCTCTTACTATGGACACTCTCCCATAGCCTTTCTGTGTCCATCTCTGTTCTTTTCACTTCTCTGTCTCTGGCCACATTTCAATTCGTACCATCAGCAGCGGAAAATTTCAAGGTGATATTTTAGAAGGGAGTAACTACACTGAATATATAACCCATTAATATCAATTATGGGTGTCAGATCAATACCAATAGCAGTGATGTTGTTTAGAAGCTTGAATTAATACCATTATGCTGCCCGCTCAGCTATAGGCATTTTCATAGATAAAATGCTATTTGCATTTTATTATAATGTATCTTTTCTGAAAATTCTCATCATGGTGGGGACATCGGGGAAACCAATATTGATGGCATAAGCCAGGCATTTGGATAGGCAATACACAATGCTGGGCTGACAGGAGCACCCTGCGGTTGCACTGCTGGGACGAGGAGCTTCCTCATGACGGAGCTCTCGCTGCCAGCTCCCTCTCCCTCCTGCCAGGCTCACCAGCTCCCTTCATGCCCCAGCCTCCTCCTTGCCCTGCCCGGTACCTGGCTTGCCTTACTGGTTTCTGTTGTGAAGCAGAGAGCGTCAAGCACCAGGGCAGGGAAAAGGAATACAAGAAAAGCATTTGTGCTTAAAAAAAAAAAAAAAAATGTTACAAAACCAATTACTTAATAAATAATAACCAATGCTCCTTGTTTCCCTTCTTCTTTCCAGACTGTGTGTAGGCTGAGATGCCTGGGGACCTCAACCTCTCCAGTTCTGTCTCGGCAGTCAAAAAGGTCACCACTCCATCAGCTGGGTGCGCATAGGCATATTTTAAATAGCCTTGTCAGTCTGGGTAATTCTCATTGGTTTCTTATTCTCAGACCTGCCAGAATTAGGAAAAGAAAGACTCTCAGGAGGCTTTTCCCAACAAAACTAGGAAAATATTATTGCCACTTATGCAATGTACTGGTGAGTCTTTATTGGAAATAGCCTGTACAATTCTAGTGGGACTGGGGAAGTGAGGGCCGGCTTCAAGGAAAGTCACCAAGCTTTGCTTGTTTAGTCTGGCAAACAAAGGCCGAGAGGGGTGCAATTACCGTTAAATACATTGTGGGGTTAACATCAAGAAAGGAGAAGAGCTATTTACACTGAAGAGTGATACTGGCACACGATCAAATGGGTATAAACTGATCGTGAATACATTTGGCCTTGGTTTTAGAAGAACGTAACTGCTACCCTGGTGCTGTGAAGCCTTTAATCAGAATAGTGAGAGACAAAAAATAGAGTTATATTAAAAAAAAAAAAAATAGTACTAGGTATTTATGCAGTGCTGCTGTGGCAGGAGAGTCAATTCAGTGACCCAGAAGGATTGCTCAGTCCTATTTCCATGTTCCTCAGAGCCTTTGTCAGAAAAATAAATTGATAACAACATTGACACTAAAATCACCCTTCGGAGACAATCTCCAGAGTCTTCAGCCTACTGAGATGAAAGGTGGGAGATGGGGAGGGAGTTCATCTTTCATACCGCTATTGATTTACTATCTCAGCTCGTAGCAGAGAATAGCACCAGTTTGCACTCAGTTCACACTTGAAAGTTCTTTTTTTTTCTCTTCAAACACAGAGACTAGAAATGATTTTGTTTAAAAATCAAAGCTCAGATTCTGCAGATGTTCAAGAATCTTTGATGGGAGTATGGGAGGGACTCCTCGTTCATCAGTGATTGAACTAAAGTAAATTTGAGTAGGATATCATTCTTTCATTATAAAAGGTAATAGAAGAAGCAGGAACACCAACAGTAGCTTTTCTCCTTCATTACATAGTACTCAGAAAGCGATGATCTATCCCATTCAGATCTCAGATTTGTCAAGTAGCAATATCAGCTTTGCATAAAGTCTTTTCTTCTGAACCATCCTTGATGAGAATTGGATATGTAATTTTAGAGAGCCAGTCTAAGATATTATTGTGTATCACTCTTCATACGATTTCTAGTTAGGAAATTGAGAAGGTTGTTTTCCTGGCCACCCAATTTTTCCTTTCCTCCTCCTATTTTTTCCTAAACTGTTTCATGCTTTAAGAATCAATTCAGGATAATAAGACTCTTTTCCTTTTTGTTTCTCCTTTCATGCTACTTTAAGGGAGTCTGTCACTGAGTATTAAAAGGAAAATATTCTGGCAAAACTTGTGATTGCAATTCCTTGATAATTGTATTCAATCTGCAGAAATGTTGAAGCCTTTCAAGGGATCTTCCTCATCAATTTGTTCTTTTTAATATAGCATCCCATGAGTCAGGCCTTTACATAACCCTATTTTACCAATGGCTGCAGAGTCATTTATACAATGAGGAATGTAGCAAGTGCTCTCATTTGTCATCAAAATATTGAATTCCACATGTGACTAGTGTAGCAGACTACATGGTTGAACTAAAGACACCCTTTGCCGTTGTGTCATGCCATGCTAATTATTCCTTTTCCTATTTCTACATAGAAGACAGACTGGAAGAAATAATTTTTGCTGTGTTGTAATTCAAGGCAGATGATTATGAAACAGCTCATACCAGAAAGGCTGTTTTTTTCATTGAAGGAAACAAGCATTGTTCATCTCATCAGCTCATTTTTTTTCAGACATTAATTATTAAACTTTGTCAGTCATAGTCATTAGAGGACATCTGAATCTTCCCTCACAGAGTTGCAAATGATGAGTTAGAAACACCAGCTTTCCTCCAGTCCAGTCTCATCTGAACAAGCATTGGTAACTGTGCTGGCTAATTAGATGTAAGTAACAATCAATTGAAGTTACAGCAAAACCAAGAATTCCAATTGAGACAAATCCTGAGCAGCCTTGCTTGCTGCTGCTTCACAAGTCAATCAAAAGCTCTCGTCCCTGCAAAAGGACTTAAGACTCTTCACGTAGGTGAAATGCTTATGAAAGTGGTGAGTTGGTGGAAGGGGGTCTGTGCCTACCCTGCAGAAATCCTGTGCCCCAGAGCTACTCCACAGTCATCTGTGAGGGATGTCAGCCTGGCCCAATGAAAACTTAGACATGGATGCATAATAAATAAACCTTCAACTGTGTTTTACTACTTTTTATTGTGAAAAGCTTTCCTATGTCCATATCTCAAAAGTAATCCCCTAAAGTTTGCACCTGTAGCTTTCCAATTACGTGCTCACTAAAGTAAGGCACTTGATGGTCACCAGGTAGATGGTTGTCTTTCTGCACCTGCATCAGAGCCCGGCAGAAAATCTCTCCCATGTTGCTCTATAGTGGCACTGCATCGGTTCATAGGAAACTGTATGTCTGCATTGCAATCGATAAAACATCAGCCACAGGCCCTCTTTCCAGGCAGCTGTCATGGCAATTTCTCTCTCCTTTCTCTAATGCCGCTCAGTGACCGTCTACTCTTGCCCGTAACAGGGAAAGACGCTGGGAAACAAACCTCGGGGACTTATATTCTGCTGGGACATTACTCACAGGCTCCCATAAATGAAGTTTCATGCAGAGCAACAAACATATGTGAAAGATGACTTATTTAAATTATAAACCAGAAAATGAAACAAGCCATTGTCTAAATGAATTCTGGCATGATTTATCTCTGGTCTACTGCTGGCTCCTGTCATCAAGGTAATGGCAAAGACACTATTAATACTTTCAGAGAAGACAAGGCATGATGCAAAGTCTACATGGGAAGAAGGCGGTAAAGACAGCAAACATGGACAGTTCACAAGGAGCACACAGAATTTCGTCTCCATGCACACTCACTGGCTCAAAGAAGACCTGAAAATATTTGTGAAATCAGTGGGACATTTCCACAGCAAGGGAAAGGAATATAATCTGTCACCTACATCCTGGGTGAATGCTCCATACACTGCATTATTGGCTATAATAAGAAATGCCTCCTTTTTTTCCCAAAGAAAAGCATATGTAACAATCTTCTTTTTCTAGTTTTCAGTCCTCACTTTTTCCCGGAGGGGACTGAAGGCCAGAAGGTACAATAACCTGAGGAAGGTGCAAAAAAAGTTAAATTACACCTTTATCTCACTTTAGTGTTAGCACCTCTTGTTCTAGGTACCCAGGTGTTACCCAGCTCCTACCTGTGGGGAGGAAACATCTTCAGTCCATTAGTTGTCTAGAAGGCAGGTACCACTGCACTCAGTAAGTTCACACCTCCTTATTTAGATATAGACCTCAGATGCTATTGTGAACATCATAGTAGGAAATTAAATTCCCATCCAAAAATCTTTTTCTTTAGAGCAGGTTATAAACAGTTTGCAGTACACAATGCATAGGACCATTCTTGCAATACAGATAACGAAACATGAAATAGCTGCACACTGTGTGAGCACACTCTTCAACAAGTCATCAAGACAAATCTATCGGCTGCTTAAGCTGACAGGAATATCTCGTGATATCTGATGGGCCATAGAACAAATGACGTGCAAGTGCTGCATCAGGTCTGTGCCAACAAAGCCCTTGCCACACAGATCACAGGTGCAGGTTGGGTTCCCTCCTGGAGGGAATAAGGTCTTTAATGGACTTCGCAACACTTATGACAAGCAATTATGTCCAGGTCCATGACATTAAATGCACAGATGTGGCAGCACAGATCTTGGAGGCTGTCACAAATTGACACTAAACAAATTGTCCAGGACTCTGGCTTGGTACAGCACTTGCTTTCTTTGAAAATAGAATGGTGTTTTTTCTCTGCAGACTAGATTGGAACAGCAATGCAATTACTTCCTGTTATGAGGATTAATTGACCCACTCTGTTACTTTGAGCCAGTGAAAGTTAAACGGGAACATAAAATCTGAGCATTAGGCAGTTATTTAGAGCCTAACCAAGGACTCTTTTTATCACATCTCATTTGCTCTATCACCCTACTGCCGAAATGTAACTGCGCTTAAAATGACAACATGAATATGTGCTGTGTATGCAAACTGTATTAAAATAAAGTTGTTCAAGTTGCTCAAACATAGAAGAGAGAGGGAATGTCAGACTTAAGAGTTTAAATGCATTAAGGCTGACGTCTGCCCACTTTCCAGCTTATAAACATGAATGGAACATACGTGCTGGTACAACATGTAAATCTCATGGCTAGCAAAATGTGCCATGGAAAGAAGTACCATCTTTTTAATGACTGAAACAATCCTTTAAAGAAGTTTTAGTTTAGTTTCTTGTGACCTTAACATCAAAACAAGAAGCTCTGAGCTACAAGTTACACCCCTCTTGCAAATTACGTGGGGAAATAATCTAAGATGAATATGAAATACATAGTGTTACTGACTTGGTCCTCAACACTATGGATCCATAACCGTCATCTGTACTCCAAAAAATCGACGACTTTAGTCATTGCTTTGCTGTGTGTAATCTCAGCCTTAGTCACAGCTATTGGTTGCCTGGCTATGAAGGAGGGATGTTTTATAGATCACTGGAGGTGGATAGGCAGGTCTACTTGGGTTACTGAATTCAGTTGAATTTCCTGCTCTTATGGGTAACATATCACATCTTTGAAACTAATCAAACACCATTTTAAATCTTGAGATTTTTTTACACTAACACTTAGCTTCTTAAATCTACAGAATAGTCTTGAATGAATTAGAGCAATAGAATTCATTGTAAATAATGCCTCTTCAAATGGTCGAAACCCTCCGTATTCCTAATAAAATACCTGCCAAGTTAGGACTGTTTCCCAAAGATGCAGTTACTTCTGTGTAAGCAAGAGCAACTTCCAAAAAATGAAGAGGAGATGGGACTGATGCATCTGGAATATCTGGGAAATAGAAATGCATGTGAATAATAGATGCTGGAAGAATAATTCCCATAGAAAAATCTAATTTAAATCAAGGACAGAGTAAGATTTGCAGAAATGGTAAGAAACAGTACACTGGGAATTAGTCTTTCCTGGAATACATAGGTTACTTTGATCTTCCATAGAATTATGAAACTGCAAGTTAGCCATAATTGCTTTGCCCCCTGTTTTTAACCTCATAGTTATTCTAAGATTCCTCAGACTTTGAGAAAGTCCTAAGAAAAGATTATGTCCTCTCTTCAAATTAGAGCCAAGCAGCGTAAATTGTGCTCTGCATGGTACTCAGAAGTCATAAGTGGTTACAGTTAAATCTATCCCATAGCTGATGTGAAGGACAAATTTGGCTCAACATCCTACCACGTTCCCCTTTTCCTTATGTGTGTACTGGCAAGATTGCACGAGAGGTTTGTACCTTGGTGCTGAGCTCCTTGCCTGTGTTTCTACATGCTTCCAGCCTGTCTCAGGAAGAATCACACATAGACATGACTTCCTGGAAGTATGAAACCAAAATCAGAGCTAGATCTGCCTCCTAATAGCGTGATTGAGAGGTCATACTCCTGTATTCATTCAATGGGTATAGAAGCACACCCATAACATAAGGAAGATTATTTGTATGAGTGAATGCTCATGTTTGTGAGTAAGGCTTTCTGAATCTTGTCTGACATTTTAATATATAATGAATTAGTGACTTAGCAATGAAACAATGGGAAGAGTGAAGCCGCCTGCATCTCATGGCTGAGGCAGATGTACCATGGCACGCCCAGCAATCACTCCTACAAGCCAGTCATAACTACAGACTGTAAGATGACATTTAAAGCCAAGGAGAAAATAAAGAGTAAGCATGCCTGGGATAAACTGCAGTGACAACTAGATCTTGGAAGCCATTGTTAGAAGAAACCCCTCCAGTGCTACATGCTCAGGAGATTGCAGAGAGTGGACGTGACATCTCACTTTCTTCGAAGCTGTCAGCATTGGATGAGGTTCGGCCTAATTTAGATAACATGGAAATGCCACCACATCCAGCTCTTGAGGCAGTCCCAGGAGACAGACAAGAGACCAAGCTGTGCTTCAGCAGCTATTTCACACATGCAAACCACAGAGGGCCCTGCCATGGGGGTTGTGCAAATAAAAATGGCAGGTTGTGCCCACAGAGCGGCTTGACCAGGAGAAGGAAGTGGTCATCCCTGCACCTTGGGGTTCCTCTCCAACCTCCAGCCTCCAACCTCCAATCTCCAATCCCCAACCCAAGCACTGTGTTATAAATCCCGAGATGACTTAGCCCAAGAGTTGGTTTTGTCCTCTCGATGAGGGCAGAGATGTCCCTGGGGGGGTATTGTAGCTGGAGCATCACCAGCTGCCTGGGTGAGCGTGAGTGCAAGTGACAGGTTTCTAGCCCAGGTCTACGGTGGAGCCCAGCCACAGCCAGTACAGGACACTTGCAAAAGCAAAATGCACTGTCTGGGCTTAGTGTTGGGTAGGAATTAATTTTGCCTGTGTCACAGGCTGCACTACATCCTTGGAGAGACTATAGCCCAATCCAGACACCCTGCTGCTGGGGAAAGAAAGTTGGTGAAAAAACAGTCCAGAAAGATGTGTGAAAACCTCTTTTTAACAAATATGATTGGTTTTCAGCTTGTAGTTTTGCTTGGTGTCAGGGCACTTGTAATATAGAATCATAGAATCATAGAATCA